>JAVTVY010004244.1:0-38135 GCA_036873755.1 Hanleya hanleyi | reverse complement strand
TCCGGTGTCGAAAACTGGCCATTTTATCGGGATGTGGTCACCTAGTGTCGAAAACTGGACCCTGTATGGGTCCCGCTAGACGTTTTGGGAGCTAGGGGAGTTACTCATGGCCCGATGGGGTCGAGTGAGGTATCAAAGTGAAGCTTATGTGAAGGGACATCTGACTGGACTAGCGTCTCGGGCGTTGTCACCATTCTGCGCATGCGCATAGACGTTTTGAGATGTAGGGGAGCCCCTAATGGTCCAATGGGGTCGAGTGAGGTATCAAAGTGAAGCCTAGGTAAAGGGGCATCTGATGGATTGGGTGTGCGGTAGGAATATCATTCTGCGCATGCGCAGATGCAATGCGGAGCTCTCGTCCAATCAAAAGCGAGTATTTCAAATCCGCCACGGAGCTCTCGTCCAATCAGAAGCGTGTATTTTGACCCGGTGCATTATGGGACATATCCAAGATGGCGGCACGTATGTTCAAGATGGCGGCACATCCGGTGTCGAAAACTGGCCATTTTTGTCGGGATGTGGTCACCTAGTGTCGAAAACTGGACCCTGTATGGGTCCCGCTAGACGTGTTGGAGCTAGGGGAGCCACGAATGGTCCAATGGGGTCGAGTGAGGTATCGAAGCGAAGCATTCGTGAAGGGGCATCTGATGGGCTGTGTGTGGGGTTGAACTAGCGGCATTCTGCGCATGCGCAGTCTGGCCGTAGTATAGAAATAGACGTGTTGGGGTGTAGGTGGGCCCCTAGTGGGTCGATGGGATCGAGTGAGGAATCCATGTGAAGCCTAGGTGAGGGAGTTACACTAGGGTGTCGTTTCCATTCTGCTGCGCAGGTCACGTCGGGGGTTGACACGTCCGTGTGTTCAACCTCCGGGTTTTGTTTTTCCCGCCCCGGCCCCCCAGCGCGAGCGGCGCGCGCTCGCGTCATCACGCGGATGATTGTCGGATCTGTATTATGCAATCGGATAGCGGTTGTCGTGAAAAAAACAACAAGTTTAGCAATGTTTATATAGTTTATTACTCCCAATGTTACATCATACCCAGGCTGGGGGAGCCGCCCTGGGTATGTTTAGTATGTTCACAGCAAAACAAATTGAAATATCAAACACCATGTTTTATTATTTAACACATTGTCACATTAGGTACAAGTGTTTCCTGGGCTCAAGTCAGCGAGCAGCATGTAGACATAGAGTGTGTGTACGGCATGATATTCATCAGTGCACGGGTGACGCATTCAACCGATGGGGGTGATCGGTCAGCTTGGTCAGGAAAAACGTAACATTGGTTGCCCTCTCTACCACCCATTGAATGTTGGGGCGTTGACGATGCGCCCATCTCAAGGGTTCCACGGTGTCCAGTATCTCCAGCATCGTCTCTAGTGACCCCCGGTTAATGATGGTGACCGGCTGGTCAAACACATGGTTGTTGGCACTGGGATAATAATACTGTAACTGGTCCGTCTTTTTGTGACGTAAGATGTGCCCGAAAGCGACATTCAATGTAAAGGCCGTAGTTTGATCGTTGAAGATGGCTTCCACGTAGCTGCGTAGACAGGTGCGGTTGGTCAGTGGGAAATTGTAGATATCTTGAGGGTGGAAACAGTACCGTGTCATGGACCAATGGCGCCGATCGATGTCACTGATTGGATGGTTGTCCTGTAAGAGATCGCTAGGAACATTTATGGGCTCCACCAGAAAATGTTCGATGTTGTCAGGACTCGAAACCGTCACGCTGGGGTCCAGCTGGATATTCAGGCTCTTCAGAACTGTGGGTATAGGCGGGTTCTCCGTCATCGCATCACCAGTGGCGTTCGTCTCCCCGGGCTTATCTTCACTGGGTCTGACCTTCCGTGGCTCCTCTTCAGTAGGAGGTTGTCGTTCATGCTCATGGGCATGAATCAAACGTTGGTGTCGCAGCAACTGACTGGTCAGTTTGAAAAGCCGACCACAATCCTCGCATGGACGCTTGGGTGGCCCATGAATTGAACGTTCATGGCGCAGTAAAGCATCTTCCCGATTAAATGACCGTGCGCAGGTTATACAAGTATACCGTCCGCCGTTGTGGATGGAGGACTCGTGTCGCCGCAAATCTTCTGGGCGAGTAAACAGCTTCTGGCAAGTAGTACAAGTGAACATCTTGGTGGTTGATAGAGTGTCTGATGAAATGGCAAGGCCGGTTTCCTTTTATAGCACGCTAGCTGGTAATCTATTTTTAGCACACTCTACCCCAAGTCGAGGATCGAGACTGGTGTACTGGTGTACGACTGAGCCGCATTGCACGCGCGCGCGCATGAAGACCCTCATACATACTCAATGCAGGCGCAGACGCGAAGTGCCCGGATGATAGACACGGACGTCACCGATCCGAAAAGACACGGACTTTACCGAAAAGACACGGACGTACCCGAAAAGACACGGACGTACACGAACAGACACGAAGGTGAACGCCATTGTGGGAAACCCCCACAGACAGGTCAGTACATGCATTCCTATGATGTTCACGCATAATAAAAAGGATTGACCTGTAATCTGTGTTGTTGTTGTTGCTCCCTTTTTTGGAATAACCCATCAGAATAGTACGTATCACGGACTACACCCGTAGAGCTACATCTGGTCTACAAAACACGTCTCTCGGGATCACACACCTTCATTTCTACAGAGCCATGACGGAGATCCAGCCCTGTGCGACTCGCATTTTACAGCATGCCACCGCGGTGAATTCATTGACGGGTTACCGAGCAGTGGTCCGGTCCATGTTTGCAGATGGCGATGACAACGAGGGACGACGCCAGATCCTGAACGAGTTCACAGAAGCGGTCCTCCACAGAGTGCACTCGATGGAGAGGCGTGCCATCACTCACCACTACTGGACTATGACAGCCATCCTTGATGCTGGGGCTATGGACCACGAGCGCTCACGCCGGAACCAGCTACGGCTGGTTGGCCTCATACTAGTCTGTGCCCTATTGACCCTGGCGCTGTGGTATTGACACTATAAATACGAGGGTCAGACAGAGTGTGTGTCATTCACCGTTCGACATTTGGAGCAAGCATGTCATCCGACCTACGAGCCATCCTGCCCCTTACATCCCAGGTGGGGTTACACGTCTATGAAGATAAAGTCAGCCTGGTGGAAGACCGTGGAGCTATTTGCTGGGCGCCCGCTGAGACCGTATCGAATACGGTGACACTACCTCGTGACGGCTGGACCAAATTTAAACGGATGTTGAGCGGTGAGCTCGACGGACACCTCATCCACATAGACAATGCCATCTACGTATACCGTACCTCCCTCTTCATACGCCTGGGCCGCTACCAAGACCCCACGCGAGGCTTCACCCTAGACCCCGCTCTGTGGTCAGCCTTGGAGAAAGTGGTGCCTATTGTGGACCAGCTGTTTACACCGGACGAGCGATCATCAGACCAGTTGGCGTGGGCTCGTGCTATGGAGGACGCGCTGGCTGAACCCCATGAACAACTACATGAACCCGACGACGACGATGCCATTGATTACCCGGCTAGACTCAGTCAGCCCAGTGATATGACCACCTGATCCTTTTGATCTCACGGGGTTCTCCCTATAAATACGAGAGACAGTCAAATCTGGTACCATTCACGTACTGACCATGGCGGAGCATATGATACTGGCGTATCTCGGCTTGACCCCCGAGGTTTTCCTGCACGTGTATGCGGATACGGTCGATATCATGGAGGAGGTGGTGGGAGACATCTGTGATGCGGACCCTACACAACCGTGCCCGGCTCACATTCGTCTGTCCCGGAAGGGCTGGACCAAATTCAAACGGGTGTTGTCTGGTGAACTGGACGGCGATCTCATCCACTTGTGTCACGATGTGTACATCCGACGCGGCCCTTTCTTTGCTCAATTGGCTCGGCTAGATGGGGTACAGTGCATTTTACCCTTCACCCTGATCTATGGTCTGCATTGGAAGATGCCGTGGTAGATGTGGATGAAGTGTTTATCAAGCGGTCATCAGACGAGTTGGACTGGTCATTGACCATGGGCACTGTGAAAGCCAATGAAGAAAATCAGAAAGAAACTCCGGCCCAAGATATACCCGTTATAAATAAACGATAGAGCCAGGGTCCATCATCATTGTGTCACCATGAAGCGCTGGGAGGTGTTGGATAACTTATACTACAGTCCCGACAGTCCGGCGGCCTATAGTGCATTGTCGGCTCTCTATCGAGCGGCCAAACCCCAGGGGATACAACGTGCCCAAGTCCGAGATTGGTTAAGAAAACAAGACACCTATACCTTACATCGATCTGTCCGTCGCCATTTTCTACGGAACCGGGTCATCGTGGGAGGAATAGATGCCCAGTGGCAAGCGGATTTGGTCGATATGGGCGCCTTTGCCAAACACAACGATGGGAATCGGTATATCTTGACGTGCATCGATATCCTATCCAAGTATGCGTGGGTGGTACCCATCCGGACGAAAATGGGGGCGAATCTCATAGCGGCGTTCAAAGACATCTTCAAGACCGGGCACAAACCTTTGTATTTGCAAACCGACGAAGGCACGGAATTCCTCAACAGACCGTTCCAAGCCTTTCTGAAAGCCCAGAAGGTGTTTTTCTTCCATACGTACAACGAGACCAAGGTTTCCGTGGTGGAAAGGTTCAACAGGACATTCAAAGGCCGTATGTATAAATATTTCACCTATAAGAATACAAGGCGGTACATCGATGTTCTCCCGAAACTTGTGAGTGGTTACAATCGAGCCTATCACCGGAGTATAGAGAGAGCCCCATTACCGTGACCCAAAGCAATGAAGCCCAAGGCCGGCGTGTCTTGTACCCCCAGGCAATCGCAGCGAACGACGAAGGCGGTGTTCAAGGTCGGGGACCCTGTACTGATCAGTAAAGTCAAAGGTCAATTTGAGAAAAGTTACTTGCCCAACTGGAGCGATGAGCACTTCCTGATTAAACGGCGCCTACCCCGACAGCGGCGAGTCTATGAGCTGGAAGATCTTCAAGGGGAACCGTTGCTAGGGACGTTTTACGAGACGAAATTACAGCCTGTCGTAAAAACACAGCAAGACTACTACACGGTGGAGCAGATTTTGAAAACGGAACGTCGACATGGCAAACTGTTTCATTTCGTGAAATGGCAAGGTTGGGCCAGTTCCTTCAATTCCTGGGTCGCTGCCAACCAGGTGAAACGACTATAAAGCCAGACACCACTGCCGTCCTCCTTCATTCCACGTCCGACCACAGTGCTATGGACCAACAGCAGCTGCCTCTGAAGACAGCGTCTCGCAAAACGCAAGTGGTCTTTGCGGTGCTATTGCTAACCCTGCTGAGTGTGTTGTACGGAGGTGTGTTTTACGACGTAGCCTATGTCAGCACGTTACTTAACCAACTGAGAACACCAGGCACCAGCGAAACCGGTCTACAGAGAGCACCAGTCGTATCGAGCGCAGGCACCACCACCACACCCCGTGTACAAGCCACGTCGAGCGTAAGCTCTACACCTACACCAAGTACGCCCACTACGTCTGAACACCCACCGGATTTCATCCCTCACAGTGAAACGACGACCCACGTTGTACCCACCCCCAGCACCATCCCTGACAGTGAACAGACAACGACGACCGACGTTGTACCCACCACCACTCCAGTTCACTCGTACGAAATTTACAAGAGCAGGTTACCACGACAACGGATACACCTCGAACCATGGACCCTGGGTGGCAGCATCCCTTCACTTGCGTCATCGCAGGACCGACGGGTTCCGCCAAAACGCACTTCGTCAGGAAGCTCCTTCAACACGCCGACAGCATGATCACCCCACCTATTGCTCGAGTCGTGTGGTGTTACGGAGAATGGCAGGAAGCGTATGCAGCAATGCCCCACATCACGTTCGTGGAAGGCCTACCCAACCTGGCCGATTTGGAACCAGACACCTTGGTGGTTCTGGATGATCTCATGGCGGAGACGGATGCGCGGGTCACCCAACTCTTTACCAAAGGCAGTCATCATCGACGGCTCAGCATCATCTACATTGTGCAGAATCTGTTCAGTAAAAACAAAGAACATCGGAATATCAGCTTAAATGCCCACTACCTGGTGGTCTTCAAAAACCCGAGAGATACCACTCAACTGCTGCACCTGGCGAGACAGATGTATCCCGGCCGCGCACCGTTTGCGTTGGAAGCCTTCAAAGATGCCACAACCCCTCAGCACGGGTATATGCTCTTCGACCTCAAGCAAGCCACCCCCGACCACCTTCGACTACGGACCGGCATCTCTCCCGGAGAGGCCCACCACGCGTACATGCAAAAATAATGTAAACACACCCACAGTGGCTCCCCCAGCTGGGGTCTGTGTGTTTGATGATGGGAATAATAAAAAGAATGAATACCACAGCAGGGTTGACTTTGTCTCTGAGGTAGATAAAAAGAGCAGCGTTGTGGGTTCTGGCATTAGTTGTACAGGATGTTTGCGCGAGTACGGAAGCACGCTCCCACGCTCCGTGTATTGAAGACGGCCCCACCCGAGTTAGTCCGAACCATTGTACGCGGTGCGGACCCTGACCTTGTACGCTGTCTGTGCGAGATCGGGTACAACCTGTTAAAAGGCAACGTACCACTGACTCCGGCTCAGAAGACCAAGTTGGCCAAGCATAAGACAGGTCTCCGAACCCTAGTCCACAAGCGGGTCCCTCAAACACAAAGAAAAAGGTGTTACAGAAAGGCGGCTTTCTCGGGGCCATCTTAGCACCGTTGGCCGCTTCCGTGTTGGGTCCAGTATTGGGTGGACTCTTCGGCCGACAATGAACCACACGAAAAAAATGGTCCTCGTCGAACCACGGTTCCTGCAAAACCTCCAATCACCCTACCCTGTCCCACCTACGGTGAAGACCATAAACAGCCTCGATGGAGAGATGCAACAGATCTTACAGAGACCGGGGTTAAGCGACAGTGAGAAAGTACAACGGTACAATGAGACGCTTCAACGGTACATGACGTTCATGGACCAATACAAAACCCTGTCTACCCCAGCAACAGCACCACCACCACCACCACCACCACCACCACCACGTGACAGACCGCCGACCTCAGCACCGTTCCAACAGCCGGGTGGGGTAGCCCCCACAACCCCACAGTGGGTGGAAGACGAAGTGCTGAAGATTGTACCTGCATCGTTCAAGAAACAAGCTGGCCTGGTATTACAACGGATGAAACAGAATCCTAACATGACTTGGAATGATAAAGGCGAACTCCTGGTACAGAATCAGGTGGTCCCCGGCACCCACATGACGGATTTAGTGAATGATCTGATGCGTCAACGCAGATCGCACACGGATCCTGGAGGATGGGAGGTCTTCGCTCAAGGCTTGAAAGACATGCATGTACCACAGGAATTGGTGGGGAACCCCCACCGCTGGGCCTTTATGCAATCACCGACTCGTGCACCACGACTCTCACCACAACCTTGGAAAGCCGACTGGGAACCGGAGTCACCCCCCAAAACTCCACCACCACCACAACGGGCACCTTCTTTTCAAACCTTTAAAAAACCACCCTCGATCAGGACACCCCACATCTCCAGAGCCGTGACACGTAGCAAGTCAACGCGACGAACACGACGCCGGACACAACCGCCCAAGGCCTGGAACACCTATTAAAACCAACAGCAGCAGCAGGACAGCTCAGTCGCCATGTTTTACCTGACCCTACCCAGTAACAGTTCGTTGGATGTGTTTCCTGACAACACCGTGGCCAAGTACGTCACCCAGTTACCACAACCGTTACATTTACCTGGACGCTGGGAATGTGGCCTCGTGGATATCCAATACCCTTACTCGTGGTACAACGTGCGAGCCAATGAAGTGTGGTACGAGGTGACCTACGAAGGCAAAAACACCCGACTCACTCTGCCCGAAGGCCAATACGATACCCCCAAGGAGTTCATGGGTGGGCTGTCAAGACTGATGCATTATAAGGCTCTACGGGAGGTGACGAATACTTCAAAACCCATCAAAGCCTATCCCTTCAAGAATCACGTGGACTTCGATTACAACGCACACAACGACAAGGCAGAGCTTATCGTGACCGGCAAGGCGAGTGTCGTACTGAGTCCTATCCTACATAGTCCGGTGGCTTAAGGTCAAGATCGTGACTGACTGGAATAAAGCACCATATTTTGCAGAGAGGCTCATTTGGGCATAAGGAATGATCTCAGAAGGGGTGCCCATTTCTACAGGAGATGGAAGGCCCTTAATTTGCATAAATCCAATATGGCCGCCATAATACATACATTAGCCTCCTGTTGGCGTCTATTTGACAGCTTGAATCGCCTTTTTACGCGAAATTGATTTTCTACGAGCCTGACTGACTCAAGAAGAAAATAATAACGATAATTGGAAACTTTATTACCCGTTGAATATCCAACATGGCCGCCAGAGCGTCACCAATAATGGTATTATTGCTATACACATGTATGTGTTTGTATATATGCTAATATATGTATCATATATATTTATAAATCCATTGAGAGGTTTCTGTACATGTAGCTCTGTTATGATTGACTCGATTAAGCACGCATGAAGGTTATTGTCTATTTTCTTTTCTATACATATCCAATATGGCCACCAGCGCCCTATTCTCAATGCTGATTATCGGTACTAAAAACGAATCTGTTTCAAAGGATGAAACTTCAGGTTATCGTACATGCCACGGTTGTGAACTACATCAAATGTTGCCAATTGGATTCTTCTCGGCTCCTTGCATGTAAATTAGCATGCGTAAATCCAGCGGCAAAGGGAGTTACTCTTCCAACACCAACTGGAATCGGGCTAAAACTGTGCTAAGTAACTACCCTGAGGTGGATTCACTTGTTTCAAGTTTCACAAACGGTTCGATATTTGACACTCGAGAAAATATGCCTTTACTATGGCGTTACGTTTCGTAACTTGTGTCTAATTCCGCTTAACCCGAGGCTAGGGGCCGTATGAGCCCATGTACTTCAAGCTCCTCATTGTACTCACAGGAACAATCACAATCAAAGCGTGACTGAGATACGTCGTTCTTTAGATGACGACTTTAAAACGAATATTATGGATTAAGAATACTGATCAGCGATACTGATTTGATAGTTTTGGAACATCATGATGTCTCGCCGGCATCATTGAAAACTGTTGACCGCTTCTCTCTTGCAGGAAACAAGCCTATGTTTATGTATACTATGATTGTCTTTTTGAATTTGGTGCTAATAATCCACGTACTGTTATATGAAATAGGCCTTTGGATTATGGACGCGGATATTCTCTAATGGACGACGGCTGAATTATGAATGACGGGCCAGACGCTTGTAATTTACTATCTCGCGTAATCATTTATCTGCTATGCAAAACCCTGCTATCGTAGAAGCTAAATTAGACAAAGAGTTGTCGAAAGGTCGAGTTGCTGGTCCCTTCTAAACTCCTGCTTTTGACAATAAGGTTTGCTAAAAATTAGTCTTAGTCCCCAGAAAGAAACATAATAATTTTAGGGGCACTTGATAGCCGAGCTCTCTAAGGCTTTCATGTGTGATAGTTTTCCAGTTACTTGCCGAAGGGCCGGAGGTGGTTCTCTTCCGGTATTCCAGCTTCCTCCATCATTAAAATTGGCTGTCACCATATGAATGAAATAACCGTGAGTGTGGCATTAAACCAAATCCCCCCCCCCCCCAATACTTTTAGGGTGATACACATTTTATCTTACCCTGGAAAATCTGCCTTGTCTATCAACGGTGCGATTCAACAGGACCTGATATGTTGAATACGTAGACATTAGATGTCGCGATTGGACTAGTTCAAAACATGGCCACTAAAGTTTGATGGCAAAATTCTATTTAGATGATGCATTCCGCATTTATGTATCGGTGTCTATCGATGGGATGCTCTATATCCTGTAAGATATAAAAGAGCTCAAGTCATTTTCTGCAATCGGTTATGGCTACAAAATTCGGCATATCAGAGGTCATCCACATACTGGACAACTTCATGTTCGTAGGTGCAAATGTTCTATAGCTCTCAACACTTTCACTTACTTTTGCGAGTATCTGAGCATTCCAATCAAACATGCTAAGACCTACTACCCATCAACTACTATAATTATGCATGGGATTCAGCTGGACTCCAGAACTATGAAAGCATTATTCCAGGAGACAAAATTCATAAACTAAAAAGCATGCTGGGTGAATTCTCGCGCCGCACAAAGGTAAGACTTCTAGAACTGCAGTCTCTCATTGGCTCGCACAATTTTTAGGGTTATTTTTTTCCGTCGTGCTGCATTTCTCCGCTGCCTGATATAATTTAACAAAAGTTGTATCACAGGCTCACCATCACATTCGCTTGAATAAAGCTAGAGCCTATGTTAATACCTGACTTGTATTCCTGGAGTCTTTCAACGGAAAATTAATTTTCTTTCTCCAAATTGGGTATCCAATTTCGACGCTGCTGGTACCTTGGGGTTGGCGACTGTTTTCGGATCCTCGTGGATAGACCAAGAATGACCAGCATATCTTACCCATATCACGGTCAAGCAGTGCTTGGCGTGGAAATTTGGGGCCATAAACTGGCAAATCATAACCTCTCTTTCTTTGTGATAATATGGCCGTGGTTGAAATTAGTGCGTCAGTAACTTTGCCTACCTTCGAAATGACATTCTCTTCACATCAAAACATATTTCGGAACAATCTTATTTCTGACAAACTCTCGCAGTTACAATTTCAGGAAGCGCTGTCTCTAGCCCCTTGACTCAATCGCTCGTCGCATCAAATACCCTGTCTGTTGTTCTTCTGATGCCGTCCCTTGCTGAATCTTCGTTGAAAGTATACAAGCGTGCATGACAAGTATATTGAGATTTCCTCAATAACACTAGTCATTGTGCCAGTAAGGTATACCTCATCTCATCGTCACAGTTGGTTTCCTTCAAAGCATTCTTGCATTTCAACAAGTATGCACCCTCCACAGCTTATACATTCGTATCGGCTATCAGTTATGTGCACAATTTGGCTGCAGTACACTATCCTGCGCAGTTATTCCTTGCCAAAAAGCTACTTACGGGCATGTCAAAATTACACGGCCGGATACCAGATTGCCCACCAGATTGCCCATAACTAAGGGTATCCTCTATAAGATATTTTATGCTATACCCCACATCGTATCCATGTAATTATTTTACGAGCAATGATCTTGGCAGCATTTCATGCATTCTTACGTTCAGAACAATACTGCAATAGCAATGTTCTTTCATACAACGATGTCTCTTTCTCCGATCAATCTGGCTGGTTACAAAGCATGCACATTATTATCCGCAACTTCAAGCACAACATATCCCATAAACCAGTTCATTTGTTTATACTGATAATATTAGATATTGTCCAGTTCTAGCAATCCGTGCTTATTTCCGGTTACATATTTCACATCCGAGGCCGGGCCCCTGTTCCAATTTCCAGAGGATGCGACCGTTTTTGCTGCCTATTTCTCAGCTTATGTAAAAAACGAAATCTCTTTAATCGGCATTGACCCTCTTTAATAGGCCATAGCTTTCCCATTGGCGCCGCCACTTCATCTTCAGCAGCAGTGATCTCGAATAACATATTCAAAAATGTGTAGATGGAAGTCTAACGCTATATTAGTATGACACATTTCACTTGGTAGCTATGCATTGTCCAGTCACGGGGTTCGTTGTATGGTAGCCCCAACGAATTTATTTCATATATAAGGATCTGGTCCAACTTGACCCAGTTTGGTAAAGGACAGTCAGGGGCTGCCGTGCTATTTGAGTCAGTTATATATGATTATTTTCTAGCATTTACTGTATACCTAACACCAAGAAAAAAAATTAAAAAAAAATAATTCAAAATTTCGGATCGAAAATTCGTCAAAAATTGACCACATTTTCCTTCTGACGTAGATGTAACGTCATTATGGCGGCCATCTTGGATTATTTTGCATTTTTCGCTAGACCTTTACCAACACTATTAGTGTGGAAATTTTCAGACTCTTACCCCGAAAGATGGCGAATATATGATGTTTTGAATATCGTTGTGATAAAAATTGCCATTTATAGGCCCAAAATGACCCCGGGCCCCTAATGGGCCACATATTGCCTCCTGGGCCTCGAAATCGGGGGCACCCCTTCTGATATTGTTCTCGGTGCCTCTGACGACACGTGTGCCAAATTTGGTGCTTTATTCCACTCTGTCACGATAAAGTGAAAATCTGGCCTTAAGCCACCGGACTAACAGCAAATGCTGGGTTTCGATCTAAAGACGTTCGCTGGTCCCACCGAACACCATGGCGAGATGCCGATGGATATGAAGTCGGGTATGTACGGACTCTACGCCTACTCGGACGTGGTGGACAACCACATCGTGGGCGATATCAACACACCTCTGTTACGGGTGGTCCCCATTGAAAAGACGTATGGAGGTCAAGTCACCCACAGTTTCACCCACATGCTCTACTTGCCCGTACGACAAACTGACATCAACACGATCACGGTGGATATAAGAGATGACACGGGACGACCGGTGGCATTCGAACGAGGAAAAGTGGTGCCGACACTTCATTTTCGACAAGCACGTGCTCCCCACTTTGCATAACGAAAGTACCTTACGAGTGCGATGCACGCAGCTATGCCGACTATTATGCCCAACAGGCCGGGGGTGGCTTTCCGGTCTTTAGCGGTGCACGCATGCAACGAGGACATGGACTGGGGAACATACTCGGCAACATCGTCAAAACGTTCCTGCCCTTGGTGACGCGTGGGGTGAAAGCAATGGGCAAACAAGCGGTACGCAGTGGACTACAAGTGGCCGGTGATGTCTTGTGGGGTACGGCACCCAAAGAATCCTTGAAACGGCGGGCCAAAGAAGCGGGAGGCGTCTTGGTGGCCAAAGCACAACGCACCGTAGGAAATAAAAGAGCTGCCCCACCGAGACCACGCACCAGTCGACGACCGACCCAGCGACGACGCACATCGAAGAAGACAAAGGATATCTTTTCTTAAAACATGTCCTTGATCCACGCCGAGTCCTGCCCCTCCACCAACAGTGAATTTGATTTGTGGACCGTGCCGCCCACACAGACCACTGTCGAACAAGGATTATGGGCGGAGCATCTCCCGCTCTCCAGCATCAACGAAACCGGGCCCATCGAGTTCACCATCAGTAATGCGGATACGGCCTATGTGGATTTAGCCCATACATACTTGTATGTGAAAGCCAAGGTGGTCAATGGAGCTGGCACCAGAATCGTTGACCAAGCAACGGTGGGCCCGACGAATCTCTGGCTGCACTCGATGTTTCAGCAGGTGGATATTTTTCTCAGCGACAAACTCATCAGTGACTCCACCAACACATACCCCTATCGAGCCTACATCGAGACACTGTTGTCGTATGGCCGAGAGGCTAAAAAATCTCAGCTGACAACCGCTTTATTCTACAAGGACACGCCCGAGCACATGGACACGGTGGACAATGGGGGATATAACAAACGGAAGGCTTTCACTGCGAACAGTGCCTCGGTGGATATGATGGGTCGACTGCATGCAGACATGTTCATGCAAGACCGGTACCTCTTGAACAAGACCCCCATCAAAATCCGACTGATACGGGCGCCTCCGACCTTCGCCTTGATGGCCACTAACGTAGAGGGGCATGCGGCGGACTATAAGATTGTCATCCAAGACGCAGTCCTGTATGTCCGAAAAGTGAAACCGAATCCAGCCGTTCAATTGGGACACATGAAAACCTTGGAAACAAAACCAGCCCAGTACCCTATACGACGTGTACAAACCAAAGTGTTCTCTGTGCCTGCTGGAAATATGGGCGCCAACAAAGAAAACCTGTTCCTGGGGGAACTACCCAAGCGATTGATCCTGGCCTGTGTGGAAAATACCAGTTTCAGCGGAGCCTACCCAGAGAGTCCGTTTGACTTTCAACATTTCGGCATCAATTTTGTGGCCCTGCATGTGGATGGACAGCAGGTCCCAGCCACGGCCTTAACACCGAACTTTGGGCGGAGGAATTTCATTCGAGCCTATCAGAGCCTGTTTACAGCCACCGGTCAAATCAACCAGGACGAAGGGAATATGATCAGTCGGGAGGACTACGCGAACGGATACACGTTCTTCTGTTTCGATCTAACCCCCACCTTAGAGAACGACCATCAGCTGGCCCTGGCCAAGCAGGGCAACTTACGGTTGGAAATCCACTTTGCACGAGCCCTGGCGACCACCGTCAATGTGATCTGCTACGCCGAGTTTGACAACATCATTCAAGTGGACAAGGCGCGCAACGTGCTGTGCGACTTCTCCACCTAACATGGATACAGACCAGATAACCACCGTGCTGAAGAATGACCCAGGGACACGTATGGTCTTTCAAGGGGTGTTCGCCCGAGATGTGTTCCCATTAGACCGTATGTATCCTGCTGCTTACGTTCTCAACACGGACCCGATGGATCGACCCGGTGAACACTGGGTGGCCGTGTACTTGACAGAACAGCAGGGCGAATACTTTGATCCGTACGGCCTGCCACCCCTCCATCCCGATTTAACAGACTTTATGGATCAAGGCACAGAGACGTGGTGTTGGAACAGTCAAACGTTGCAAAGCCTGACTAGTGGCGTGTGCGGACAATATTGCTTGTTTTACCTGTACCATCGATGCCGGGGAAGACCCTTATCTACCATCGTACAGATGTTTGACGAGTACCCCAAGGCCGAGGACCGTGATGTACTCGTCTATGACTGGGCCGCCCATCATTTCAATGTACAACCCCCGTTCTGGGCTTAAGTTAATTACAAGCCCCCTGTTCTGGGCTTAAGTTTACAAGCCCGTTGTTCTGGGCTTCAATGTGCAAGCCCGTTGTTCTGGGCTTCAATTAATTACAAGCCCCTTGTTCTGGGCTTAAGTTTACAAGCCCCTTGTTCTGGGCTTCAATGTGCAAGCCCCTTGTTCTGGGCTTCAATTAATTACAAGCCCCTTGTTCTGGGCTTCAGTTTTCACGTGGTTGTTCTCACGTTGTTGTTGTTCACTGAATAGAAAAAATGAGATCTCACCAAAAAAACCCTGTCTTGTGTGTTTTATTCCTAATGCATCAATGCCCAATGTGGAGATTCAGTCAAACTGAAATCTGTGGTGTAGGATGGGGCCAAAATGTAACCCATAAAGGTTAGAATGCAAGAGCACTATAGTAAAAATAGAGAGCCAATGAAATCAGCCCACAGACCAAGTACGTGTTTTGGTCTAGGTTTGGAGCGGGCATTTCATTGAGGTGCGTGTATACGGTGAGTGAAGACTCGTCCAACACGTATAGATTATGTTTATGACTATAAGTTCTAGGTAACCCATTAAGGTTAGAATGCAAGAGCACTATAGTAAAATAGAGAGCCAATGGAATCAGCCCACAGACCAAGCACGTGTTTTTGGTCTAGGTTTGGAGCGGGCATTTCATTAAAGTGCGTGTATACGGTGAGTGAAGAGACTCGTCCAACATGTATAGATTATGACTATAAGTTCTATGAGCATAATGCATGAAAGTGGTTTTGAACACCGTATTAGCCAATCAGTGGCCTAGAATGGAGCCAAAGCTAACCCATCCATGTCCAGAAAACATTACCCGGGTGTACAAGAACCCGGATGTAGGCGCGGACGTCAGCGAAAGCACACCGTGAGTACCCCAATTCGATTGGCTGATTGTTCGACCGCTGATTGGTTCTTTTTCTCGACCGCTGATTGGCTCTTTTTTCTCGACCGCTGATTGGTCCAAATGGACCTACCCATCTTTCCCAGGTTCATTTACAATCCCCTTTTTTGTGCTCAAGCTCTGACTATAGCGATGCCGCAACATTGTCTCATTGGACATTGGACCGTTTGACCTGGAGGTGACCATTTGACCTGACATGTGTCCGCGCGCGCACTGCCGGGGATGACGCGCACTACCGGAGAACTCGCGCGCGCGCTCGCGCTGGGGGGCCAGGGCGAGCCGCGGCGGGAAAACACCCCGGCGGTTGAACATACGGACGTCTAAGAGGAAACATTGGAACTCTTCTATGTTTGGAGGTAGTTTTAGTGAAAAACCCGGAAGTGACGTCACAACCCCCACGTGACCGGTGACATGGTGACAACGCCCAAGCCGCTAGTCCAGTCAGATGCCCCTTCACCTAAGCTTCACTTTGATACCTCACTCGACCCCATCGGACCATTAGGGACTCCCCTAGCTCCAACACGTCTATTTTCATACCCTTGGGCCACCGCGCATGCGCAGAATGGTGACAACGCCCAAGCCGCTAGTCCAGTCAGATGCCCCTTCACATAAGCTTCACATTGATACCTCACTCGACCCCACTGGACCAGTAGTAACTCCCCTAGCTCCAAAACGGCTATTTCCATACCCTTGGGCCACACGAGTTGTCTCCCTTGCGTCAGTGTGTGCAGATGGCGCTATGATCGACGCCGTGATGTGGAAAGGGCGTCCCCACACCATCCTGGAGCCGCCATTTTGTTTGTTGATTTTCTGCGGAGATACACGGGACAATAAACGCTCGACCCTAGGGTGGTACAGATGCTAGACTGATCCTATTAACATGGTACAACACCTATAGATTATGTTTATTATTATTATATGGCTTAGAGGTTTTTTTTAGGGTAATGTGAGGGTTTTTTCTCCCTCGTGACCTCCCCACCGCCTTGTTTGCTCCCTTGCGCCGCCATTTTGGTCCCATCCCACATCAACCGCCATTTTGTCCCATCCCACATCAACCGCCATTTTGTCCCATCCCACATCAACCGCCATTTTGTCCCATCCCACATCAACCGCCATTTTGTCCCATCCCACCGCCATCTAGACATGCCTTGATCACGTGATCAAGTTCCTCCTCAATCCTCCACAATGTGACGTCATTAAGTAGGTCAATGTGGTTCAATTTAGCTTTTCCCTACTACTTGCGTTTCACAGCCTGTACGGTTGAGGTGTAGTGATCATTGCGTAAGTGGTATAGTTACGGTATCTAAAGCCACATTTTGCCGGGGAGATAACTCTTGCTTCCGCCAGGTGGCGTGGAGGTGATGTGGAGGTCAAAAGTAATTCCGGCAAAGGTCAGGTGACATGTGACCTTGTGACCGGGGTTTCCCCACAGGGTTTCCCACTGTGGAGTCAATTGCGTCATTCTTGTTCCATCGGGGTATTTCCATTTTCATTTAACCTGGTATTTCCGTATACAGAGCTTGAAGGCAAAAAGGGGATTGTAAATTAACCTTGGGCTAGGTGGACAACTCATTTGGACCAATCAGCAGTCGATAAAAGGAACTGATGAGCGATCGATAAAAGAACCGATGGATTTGCCGGAAAAAGAGTCAATCAGTCAGCTCCTTCATTCTTAGACAGCCAATCTGGTTTTTCCCTGGAACATCAAAAAAATATAAAAAGCGGAACACGGACTTTACCCCTCCTTGGTCCGAATGGGTCGTGGGGGGTGTTATTTTGTAGCTCTCGGGGTGTAGACCCCGATTTGAGGGCTGTCCATGTCATCTGTGAAGTCATCAGTAGCAGTAGTAGCGAAAGTGGGCATTTTGGGGAAGTGAAGGAAGGTATTTGGGGTAGAAATGGACCATCTTTGGCCCGAATGCGTCGTGTGGGGTGTCATCTTGTAGCTCTCCTGGTATAGACCACGATTTGAGGGATGTTCACGTCATCTGTGACGTCAATGGTGACGTCATCAGTAGGAGTAGTAGCCAAAGTGAGCATTTTGAGGGTGTGAAGGAAGGTGTTTTGGGGTAGAAATGGACCATCCGCGGTCCGAATGCGTCGTGTGAAGTGGAATCTTGTAGCAACGCCCGTCAACGCTTAGCTTAACGCTTCAACACCCTGGTGAATTAGCTCAGAAGCTCTGATTTTCATGGAAATGACACTAATTCATTGGAAATGCAGTGACGCCCGTCAACGCCCGTCGTTACGCCTTAACGCCCTAGCATAACACCTTGACGCCATGATATGAGAGATGAGAGAAAAACAACAACAACAAAGATGACAGAAGAGAGAACAATAACAACAACATGGTTTTTTCATATAGTATATTCTCCCAAATGTTACATCATACCCACGCTGGGGGAACCGCTTTGGGTATGTTTACAATTCAAGGAAACTCTTGTCCAATCAGAGGCCATCATTTGGTGCTGTATCTGTCATATTCGTTAGATGTATTATCGGCTGTTCTTGTCCAATCAGAAGTCGCCGTTTCAGAAAGTTCCATCTTTGCTCGGTGTGACCTAATCGTCGTCGGGCAGGCCTGGATATTGTTCGGGCAGCATGTCCTGAAAGAGTTGTTTGCGCATCCTGATCGCATTTTCCAGGGCCTCACTGGGTGGTAGCCCCATATCCTCTTCCAAGTGACGCTTGGTCTTCATGATGGACCTGTGCGTGGGGTCGCCTTTCATTTCAAGCGGTAGTAAGGTATACTGCTCATAGATCGCCATGTCTGTTTTCCTGATGCAGGGTCGCATTTGGTTGTACGCCTGTTGTAAGTTATCCTGTCCGGCGTCCTCGATCGCTGCAGCATGACTATTGATAGCTGCTGCCACAATACGATCCCAGAAGGCAGGTTCTGCCTCACTTTCGTGGTATGTAGGCTGACTATCTGAGGTCCAGCTCTCCGTATCAGTATATAGACTCTCAGCAATCTCACTTTCCTGGGATGTAGGCTGACTATCTGAGGTCAAGCTCTTCGTATCAGCAGATAGACTCTCATCAATCTCTGTATCGGCTTCTTGTGCCTCAGAGTCTTCTCTCCCATGTATATTTTATCGTAATGTCTGATAAAAGTGCGTTGGCACTCAGAGCAAGTATAAGCCATATTGACGGTTGAACGTCGACTATGCGTGTTTTGGCAATACAACGTGAGTAAGAAGTTTAATTGAAATCGCTCTTACACATTTTTCTGGAAATTGAGCCGAATTTGACAATTTTTCGACATTTTTAAGGGGTTTTCTAGGAAAAATGAAGCAAGCATGGAGGAGAATGTTCGAGTTTAATTTTCCTATAACATGGCAGTGTTATATCTTAAAATAATAGTTTCATCATGCTCTTTCCGAAAATATATACATATAAGTGATTTGGGTTAAAGGTTTTACGACAACTGGTGGCCGAAAAACGGACCCATAGTCTATTCCATGCCGAATGGAAGAATCCCCGGCCTGGAGTGCACCCTTAGGTCACACCGAGCAAAGATGGAACTTTCTGAAACGGCGACTTCTGATTGGACAAGAGCAGCTGAGAATACATCAAACGAATATGACAGATACAGCACCAAATGGTGGCCTCTGATTGGACAAGAGTTTTCTTGAATTGTAAACATACCCAACGCGGCTCCCCCAGCGTGGGTATGATGTGACATTGGGGAGAATAAACTATATGAAAAAACTTGTTGTTGTTGTTCTCTCTTCTGTCATCTTTGTTGTTGTTGTTTTTCTCTCAACTGTCTATATCATGGCGTCACGGCGTTATGCTACGGCGTTAAGGCGTAATGACGGACGTTGACGGGCGTCACTGCATTTCCAATGAATTAGTGTCAATTCCATGAAAATCAGAGCTTCTGAGCTAATTCACCAGTGCGTTGAAGCGTTAAGCTAAGCGTTGACGGGCGTTGCTACAGGATGCCACTTCACTCGACGCATTCGGACCGCGGATGGCCCATTTCTACCCCAAAACACCTTCCTTCACACCCTCAAAATGCCCACTTTGGCTATTACTCCTACTGATGACGTCACCATTGACGTTACAGATGACGTGAACATCCCTCAAATCGTGGTCTATACCACGAGAACTACAAAATGACACCCCACACGACGCATTCGGAACAAAGATGGTCCATTTCTATGTGATGACGTCACATGGACAGCCGTCAAATCGGGGTCTACACCCCGAGAGCTACAAAATGACACCTCCCGCGACGCATTCAGACCGAGGAGGGGTAAAGTCCGTGTTCCGCTTTTTATATTTTTTCTGGAGAAACTTTTACATCCACCCATGACTTGATAAGCAGACCCCGATAAGCCCGGGAACCGATATTCACCCTTTGGGATAGGGTTGATAGGAGTTTTCCTCTATTGTAAGGGTAAAGTCCGTGTTTCGCTTTTTATATTTCCGGGACAAATCCTAAATTTACATACACCCACTCCCCCACCCTACCTCTGTCAGGCCCCGATAAGCCAGGGACCGACATTAGCCCTTTGGGATAGGGTTGATAGGAGTTTCCCCCTATTGTAGGAGTAAAGTCCGTGTTCCGCTTTTTATATTTTTTTGATGTTCCAGGAAAAAACCCCGGTGCTTATCGATTGGCTGTGTAAGATTACCTATAGATTATGTTTATTATTATTATATGGCTTAGAGGTTTTTTTGGGGGGTAATGTGAGGGTTTTTTCTCCCCCGTGACCTCCCCACCGCCTCGTTTGCTCCCTTGCGCCGCCATTTTGGTCCCATCCCACATCAACCGCCATTTTGTCCCATCCCACATCAACCGCCATTTTGTCCCATCCCACATCAACCGCCATTTTGTCCCATCCCACATCAACCGCCATTTTGTCCCATCCCACCGCCATCTAGACATGCCTTGATCACGTGATCAAGTTCCTCCTCAATCCTCCAACAATGTGACGTCATTAAGTAGGTCAACGTGGTTCAATTTAGCTTTTCCCTACTACTTGCGTTTCACAGCCTGTACGGCTGAGGTGTAGTGATCATTGCGTAAGTGGTATAGTTACGGTATTTGAAGCCACATTTTGCGGGGAGATAACTCTTGCTTCCGCCAGGTGGCGTGGGGGTGATGTGGAGGTCAAAAGTAATTCCGGCAAAGGTCAGGTGACATGTGACCTTGTGACCGGGGTTTCCCCACAGGGTTTCCCACTGTGGAGTCAATTGCGTCATTCTTGTTCCATCGGGGTATTTCCATTTTCATTTAACCTGGTATTTCCGTATACAGAGCTTGAACACAAAAAGGGGATTGTAAATTAACCTTGGGCTACGTGGACAACTCATTTGGACCAATCAGCGGTCGATAAAAGGAACTGATGAGCGATCGATAAAAGAACCAATGGATTTGCCGGAAAAAGAGTCAATCAGTCAGCTCCTTCATTCTTAGACAGCCAATCAGGTTTTTCCCTGGAACATCAAAAAAATATAAAAAGCGGAACACGGACTTTACCCCTCCTTGGTCCGAATGCGTCGTGAGGGGTGTTATTTTGTAGCTCTCGGGGTGTAGACCCCGATTTGAGGGCTGTCCATGTCATCTGTGAAGTCATCAGTAGGAGTAGTAGCGAAAGTGGGCATTTTGGGGAAGTGAAAGAAGGTATTTGGGGTAGAAATGGACCATCTTTGGCCCGAATGCGTCGTGTTGGGTGTCATCTTGTAGCTCTCGGGGTGTAGACCCCGATTTGGGGCCGTGAAGGAAGGTATTTGGTGTAGAGGTGGACCATCCTTGGTCCGAATGCGTCGTGTGGGGTGTCATTTTGTAGTTCTCCTGGTATAGACCACGATTTGAGGGATGTTCACGTCATCTGTGACGTCAATGGTGACGTCATCAGTAGGAGTAGTAGCCAAAGTGAGCATTTTGAGGGTGTGAAGGAAGGTGTTTTGGGGTAGAAATGGACCATCCGCGGTCCGAATGCGTCGTGTGAAGTGGAATCTTGTAGCAACGCCCGTCAACGCTTAGCTTAACGCTTCAACGCCCTGGTGAATTAGCTCAGAAGCTCTGATTTTCATGGAAATGACACTAATTCATTGGAAATGCAGTGACGCCCGTCGTTACGCCTTAACGCCCTAGCATAACGCCTTGACGCCATGATATGAGAGATGAGAGAAAAACAACAACAACAAAGATGACAGAAGAGAGAACAATAACAACAACATGGTTTTTTCACATAGTATATTCTCCCAAATGTCCCATCCCACATCAACCGCCATTTTGTCCCATCCCACCGCCATCTAGACATGCCTTGATCACGTGATCAAGTTCCTCCTCAATCCTCCAACAATGTGACGTCATTAAGTAGGTCAACGTGGTTCAATTTAGCTTTTCCCTACTACTTGCGTTTCACAGCCTGTACGGCTGAGGTGTAGTGATCATTGCGTAAGTGGTATAGTTACGGTATTTGAAGCCACATTTTGCGGGGAGATAACTCTTGCTTCCGCCAGGTGGCGTGGAGGTGATGTGGAGGTCAAAAGTAATTCCGGCAAAGGTCAGGTGACATGTGACCTTGTGACCGGGGTTTCCCCACAGGGTTTCCCACTGTGGAGTCAATTGCGTCATTCTTGTTCCATCGGGGTATTTCCATTTTCATTTAACCTGGTATTTCCGTATACAGAGCTTGAACACAAAAAGGGGATTGTAAATTAACCTTGGGCTACGTGGACAACTCATTTGGACCAATCAGCGGTCGATAAAAGGAACTGATGAGCGATCGATAAAAGAACCAATGGATTTGCCGGAAAAAGAGTCAATCAGTCAGCTCCTTCATTCTTAGACAGCCAATCAGGTTTTTCCCTGGAACATCAAAAAAATATAAAAAGCGGAACACGGACTTTACCCCTCCTTTGTCCGAATGCGTCGTGAGGGGTGTTATTTTGTAGCTCTCGGGGTGTAGACCCCGATTTGAGGGCTGTCCATGTCATCTGTGAAGTCATCAGTAGGAGTAGTAGCGAAAGTGGGCATTTTGGGGAAGTGAAAGAAGGTATTTGGGGTAGAAATGGACCATCTTTGGCCCGAATGCGTCGTGTTGGGTGTCATCTTGTAGCTCTCGGGGTGTAGACCCCGATTTGGGGCCGTGAAGGAAGGTATTTGGTGTAGAGGTGGACCATCCTTGGTCCGAATGCGTCGTGTGGGGTGTCATTTTGTAGTTCTCCTGGTATAGACCACGATTTGAGGGATGTTCACGTCATCTGTGACGTCAATGGTGACGTCATCAGTAGGAGTAGTAGCCAAAGTGAGCATTTTGAGGGTGTGAAGGAAGGTGTTTTGGGGTAGAAATGGACCATCCGCGGTCCGAATGCGTCGTGTGAAGTGGAATCTTGTAGCAACGCCCGTCAACGCTTAGCTTAACGCTTCAACGCCCTGGTGAATTAGCTCAGAAGCTCTGATTTTCATGGAAATGACACTAATTCATTGGAAATGCAGTGACGCCCGTCGTTACGCCTTAACGCCCTAGCATAACGCCTTGACGCCATGATATGAGAGATGAGAGAAAAACAACAACAACAAAGATGACAGAAGAGAGAACAATAACAACAACATGGTTTTTTCATATAGTATATTCTCCCAAATGTTACATCATACCCTCGCTGGGCGAACCGCTTTGGGTATGTTTACAATTCAAGGAAACTCTTGTCCGATCAGAGGCCACCATTTGGTGCTGTATCTGTCATATTCGTTAGATGTATTATCGGCTGTTCTTGTCCAATCAGAAGTCACCGTTTCAGAAAGTTCCATCTTTGCTCGGTGTGACCTAATCGTCGTCGGGCAGGCCTGGATATTGTTCGGGCAGCATGTCCTGAAACAGTTGTTTGCGCATCCTGATCGCATTTTCCTTGGCCTCGGTGGGTGGTAGCCCCATATCCTCTTCCAAGTGACGCTTGGTCTTCATGATGGACCTGTGCGTGGGGTCGCCTTTCATTTCAAGCGGTAGTAAGGTATACTGCTCATAGATCGCCATGTCTGTTCTCCTGATGCAGGGTCGCATTTGGGTGTACGCCTGTTGTAAGTTATCCTGTCCGGCGTCCTCGATCGCTGCAGCATGACTATTGATAGCTGCTGCCACAATACGATCCCAGAAGGCAGGTTCTGCCTCACTTTCCTGGTATGTAGGCTGACTATCTGAGGTCCAGCTCTCCGTATCAGTATATAGACTCTCAGCAATCTCACTTTCCTGGGATGTAGGCTGACTATCTGAGGTCAAGCTCTTCGTATCAGCAGATAGACTCTCATCAATCTCTGTATCGGCTTCTTGTGCCTCAGAGTCTTCTCTCCCATGTATATTTTATCGTAATGTCTGGTAAAAGTGCGTTGGCACTCAGAGCAAGTATAAGCCATATTGACGGTTGAACGTCGACTGTGCGTGTTTTGGCAATACAACGTGAGTAAGAAGTTTAATTGAAATCGCTCTTACACATTTTTCTGGAAATTGAGCCGAATTTGACAATTTTTCGACATTTTTAAGGGGTTTTCTAGGAAAAATGAAGCAAGCATGGAGGAGAATGTTCGAGTTTAATTTTCCTATAACATGGCAGTGTTATATCTTAAAATAATAGTTTCATCATGCTCTTTCCGAAAATATATACATATAAGTGATTTGGGTTAAAGGTTTTACGACAACTGGTGGCCGAAAAACGGACCCATAGTCTATTCCATGCCGAATGGAAGAATCCCCGGCCTGGAGTGCACCCTTAGGTCACACCGAGCAAAGATGGAACTTTCTGAAACGGCGACTTCTGATTGGACAAGAGCAGCTGAGAATACATCAAACGAATATGACAGATACAGCACCAAATGGTGGCCTCTGATTGGACAAGAGTTTTCTTGAATTGTAAACATACCCAACGCGGCTCCCCCAGCGTGGGTATGATGTGACATTGGGGAGAATAAACTATATGAAAAAACTTGTTGTTGTTGTTCTCTCTTCTGTCATCTTTGTTGTTGTTGTTTTTCTCTCAACTGTCTATATCATGGCGTCACGGCGTTATGCTACGGCGTTAAGGCGTAATGACGGACGTTGACGGGCGTCACTGCATTTCCAATGAATTAGTGTCAATTCCATGAAAATCAGAGCTTCTGAGCTAATTCACCAGTGCGTTGAAGCGTTAAGCTAAGCGTTGACGGGCGTTGCTACAGGATGCCACTTCACTCGACGCATTCGGACCGCGGATGGCCCATTTCTACCCCAAAACACCTTCCTTCACACCCTCAAAATGCCCACTTTGGCTATTACTCCTACTGATGACGTCACCATTGACGTTACAGATGACGTGAACATCCCTCAAATCGTGGTCTATACCACGAGAACTACAAAATGACACCCCACACGACGCATTCGGAACAAAGATGGTCCATTTCTATGTGATGACGTCACATGGACAGCCGTCAAATCGGGGTCTACACCCCGAGAGCTACAAAATGACACCTCCCACGACGCATTCGGACCGAGGAGGGGTAAAGTCCGTGTTCCGCTTTTTATATTTTTTCTGGAGAAACTTTTACACCCACCCATGACTTGATAAGCAGACCCCGATAAGCCCGGGAACCGATATTCACCCTTTGGGATAGGGTTGATAGGAGTTTTCCTCTATTGTAAGGGTAAAGTCCGTGTTTCGCTTTTTATATTTCCGGGACAAATCCTAAATTTACATACACCCACTCCCCCATCCTACCTCTGTCAGGCCCCGATAAGCCAGGGACCGACATTAGCCCTTTGGGATAGGGTTGATAGGAGTTTTCCCCTATTGTAGGGGTAAAGTTCGTGTTCCGCTTTTTATATTTTTTTGATGTTCCAGGGGAAAACCCGGTGCTTATCGATTGGCTGTGTAAGAATGAAGGAGCTGACTGATTGGCTCTTTTTCCGGCAAATCCATTGGTTCTTTTATCGATCGCTCATTGGTTCATTTTATCGACCGCTGATTGGTCCAAATGAGTTGTCCACCTAGCCCCGGGTTAATTTACAATCCACTTTTTGTGTTCAAGCTCTGTATACGGAAATACCAGGTTAAATGAAAATGGAAATACCCCGATGGAACAAGAATGACACAATTGACTCCACAATGGGAAACCCTGTGGGGAAACCCCGGAATGTCTCCGCTCCAAGGTCACATGTCACCTGACCTTTGCCGGAACTACTTTTGACTTCCACATCACCTCCACGACACCTGGCGGATGCAAGAGTTATCTCCCCCGGCAAAATGTGGCGGTAAATGCCGTGACTATACTACTTGCGTATATGCAAGAGCTACAAAAGGAGCTGGCTGATCCCATGTGAGAGATACAAAGCACTTCAATAGATATTGTTAACTCATACCCCGTATCTGAATACGACTACGGAGCTTATGCGGAATTTATTGCAACGAAAGATTATTTTGAACAATGCAGCACCAGAACGCTATAGAACCTCAAACCGGTGAATTTCTATCGGGTTTCGTCACCTTTCTTTTATCGGAAGTCATCCGATATATCTCACAAAAAATTTCCCCAAAACCGTGTTACACGTTTTCTTGTAAACATTACAAGAAAAACGTCTGAAGATACAGAAATGATATTTATATTTTCGTAATACTATAATACTCGAGATGAACAATATATATTTGGATTTTTTTATGGAATGTTTCGCCATGAATTACAAACAAATGTTCTCAAGCTATATATTTCTGAAATGGGCATCGCTTCAGATTTAATAATAACTAAACAGAATGAAAATCTGGTATAGTGGCAGAGATTTGCTCGATTATGTTCTGATATGTGTGCAGTTTGCATTGAGTTAACTTGTGTCAGTGGCTGGAGCCGACACCACTTGCCGTCACCAGCCACCAGCCAGTGCCCTCGCAAAACAGGAGGGATATGGAAAGTGTCTATAAACAAATCAGCATTATATGGATTCAGAATGAATAATGAACTCGAAAGCTAAAATTTCAACTGATGAAAACCCCGGGAATTTACACTTGTGGAGAGATAAGTTTGTCTATTACTGATCCGTTGCGTTCCGGATTTGGACCCGCTTTTAGAAAATCACCTTTTCGGACAGGAGAGTTCCAACAGCATGGCGTGATTTAGCAGACGTGAATTGTTGTGTTCTGAGTGCGCGTTGGCCTGGTAAACTGTGTGAAATGGCCGTAGCCCGGTGAACTGGGGTGAATAATATTCCCGGGGAACTGTGAAATGTTTGTGCGCATCGCGGGTAGCACGATCGGCTACAAGTCTGTGGAAATACCATTTCGGACTCTTCACGTGAACGAAGCGTGTTGGCTAAAGCGGTCAATCGGTTACGGATAGCCCAAGAATGGCTGTAGTCTCGAATGGCTGTGTAACCGACTAAAGCCCAGGTTCTTCCTATACACAATACATCCCACACATTGAACTTCGAATGACATTGTCCGATATCCTAATTGCACACGACATAAAACGGCAGCGAATAGTAATAGACTATACCTCATTTTCCTCTACATTGGTCCTTCTCGCCGCATGCCAACTCTCAACACTTAATAATTCCTCGTTCTTGAGATATCATCGTTTAATCACGCCTTCACGGAGTTTTCTGACATATTTTGGTCTCATATTTTGAATGTCTCAGCATAACGAAGATAGCCACGCCCACCTACACGCGCATGCGTTGGACTGTCATCGAACTGACCCGAAAAATCACGCATGCGCCACGGCTTGTTTTCAAAAGAAACCGCCATCTCCGGCAAAGTCCGTGCAAGGGAAATTTACATCACTGACAGTTGAATGGCGATCAGCTGAATATTCAAATCCCCGAGAGTCTTGAACAATTGATGATAACTTAAGAATGAGGGAATACCGAGAGTTCTAACTTGGAGGGAAGTGACAAAAGACTACAAGGAGAATAACGAGGTACATTTTATTATCACCAGCTACTGTGTTCTTGTATGTGCAGCCGTTAAATCTTCCGAAACGCAGGCGTTTCGGAGGTCAAAACTTCGTGGTATGAAATGTAAAGGGAAGGAACTACAGCTGTGTAGGGAAGAACAGCCACGCCCACCTACACAGCAAGGGTTCTATAGCTAGGTTACGGATTGCTGTTCTCGCGCTCTACGGAGAACATTGTGTGAAATCTGGACAATAACAGTGACTTCTATGAACAGGTACATTAACAGGAAATTCATGAAACTCTATAGGAACAATGATGGATTAAGTGTGAAACAATTTTGAACTGTAAGTGAAAATTCTCTTTATTCCGAACTTGATGAACTATGTGTTTTTATCAGAGTAATTCACCAGTTGGTTGTTTATGTTCGTAATCGGATTTAATACAAATTATGATTTGTTGTTGAATTGAGCTCTGTCTGTTTATTGAAAGAACCGTAATTTCCCGTAACACACTTGATTTCCAGCCTACATGTAGCTACATTTTGGATATGAAGTTGTTCCCTATCTTTTAACATGCGATTTTGACACTTATCGATAATTTCAGAAATCGGCATGGCGAAGGATCCATTTTTGTAGCTAATTTAAAGCAATAATACATGCGGTAAAGAACTGAGCAAAGAATTGCTAATTTAAGATAGCTTGTTGAGTGTTCATGTTTCACTGAACCCTAAAATCCCATTAAATCCATGTTATTTCTTAGATTTTCTCATTCATACGAAAATGAATTAAACAACAAGGTCAAAATATTTGATTTTTCATATGCTCTTTTTTCAAGAAGTACTTCAATATAAAACTGATATTTAGGGGCTTTACCACACCTTTTCTGCTTGTGAGAGGAAAAAAAACTTAAAAACCATTATCCTGTATCCTAAATGATCAGATTTTAATTCCATGAAACATTTCTGGTAGGAGATCGAGCTAGATGTATCAATATTGTGTTAAGGTGGTTCCCGCCTCTTTTCCGGGGACCTCCTCAAAAACTTGTTACTGTTTTAGAAAGGGACCCGATTTACTCTCGGACGGTTCTAGCATTTATGAATTTACTATAAATCTCAAAATGTGACCGGCCGGAAGAACCGAACCACTTACGCGGATCCACTATTCGTTATAAAATGTAATTATACTATTGCAGATTAAAACTTTGTGAGTAGGCTAATATATTAATCGACATCCTCCTCCGCCCTACACCCACCCGCCTTCAAGAATGGAAAGCCACTGTTGGGAAATTATGATTTCTTTGTATGAAACGTAAAAAATCCAACTACTTCTCGGTAATTAGAATTTGACATTATAAGAAATTATGTCGTGTTAATGACATTGGAAACTTGTTTTCTTGTACACCAACCCATTGAATGATGGCTCTGAAATATATTATGGATGACATCGATCTCCAGCCTATTAGATGGCTAATCTAACGCGTATAATGAACAAGCGAGCAAACGTCACTGTCATGATCGACTCAATGTTAAATTTAATCTATTAAAGTCAATCGTGTCAATTACTGATCGAGATTTGATGATCAAGAGGTGATAACGATGTCATAGTACAATCATCTCCCGAATTCACGTAACTGTGTCACGAGAAAAACACCTATGTACAAGTCACTATCCGAAAGTTGTAGTCTGTTGATGGTAGATTTTCATTTTGACTGAATTAGACAGGCTTGTTGACTTTCGTATAGATTCTATGTGGATATTCGTGCATGATATGGAACTATATCTCGATGAAGATACTGAGATGGGGTTATATTGGAGTAGTACAATGAACAACAGAGACAAGTCAAACTGCCCAATCGATATCTGACTTGAGAAAAACTTGAAAAAAAAACAAACAATGGGGATTTTCCTGCAGTGTTGGATAACTCTGTGTGCGCTAATTTCTGATATTATCGTTCAGCTGAGCACTCCAGCAATAGATCGTCTTAGGTTATTCTGTGCCATTTGCAGAACAGATCGAAGAATTCCCAGCCGAAGGAAGATCGCGTGCCTTTTAATTTCAGCCATGCTGGGCACGCATTTTCTGTCCTTTTTTTTTAACATTGGAAATTCTGAGGACATCGACAACGCCATGAAGAATAATTATTATACAGAAATGACTGAAATGGGAGAACGAGTCAGACCAGCGACAGTCTTTCGCCACTTGATAAATGACACATACTATCGTACAACAGTGTTTCCTCGATACAGAGGTGAAGATGTTACTTTCCGATGCTCATTTCTCACTGGTAACGTCAACGATGTACATGTAAGATGGAGGCGACACGATGGCAATGCTGGAGATATCCAACCATCGAAACAGTTCCAAATGGGTCTTGTCCATGATGGCGATATAACTATAGCTCAGTTGGACATCTTAAACATAACCGGTACAGACTTCATGGGATATGAATGTGAATGCACCTATGAACTTCCAAGAAAAATCCAAAGCGGTACGTGCCGGGATAGATTTTTGGCCAAGAAGACGTTTTCGCTGGAAGAGATTCTTCCACAAATCTCGCGATTAAATGTTCTTGTAGGCGGGGTCTTAGTGATTGGGATATCCTACTTCTCTGTGGAAACCGATAACGACGGCGAGGTTGATTTACAATTTAAGATAAGATGATATGCTTGGTGAGAAATTAGATAACGACATTAAGAGCTGTGTGTATATGACGCGAAATATATACCATTTCAAGCCGGGATTGAAACTGTTCAGATTAGAACAGACTGCCTGGAGGACAGATCCCCTCTCTCTGATTTGAGCAGACAGACGATGCATTTATTGCGGATAAAATCTTGTCTCGGTTCTCAGCGATTCGGCGTATACACGTTCAAAGCTGTGAGGACGGTATACAATAAGACTTCCAAAAAACGCGAAAGAGTAACCATTGCTCATCCTTTTTCGCTGTATGTTGAACCACATCTGCGTGATTTTTTTTCACTTCTTCCAAATGAGGAAAAGGTACCCGAGATAAAGTTTATATCACAATCTTATATCCCAAAGGTCGTCGAGACACTGAAGGAGAATAACATTAAGGAACTAGCAAAGGAGTGTCAAGTTAAGGAATGTCGAATAATGGTCTTGCGTATGCCATCGGCCCTAGTATTTATGGCATTGGTGTATGTAGTCTGCTATAAAACTATTAACGAACGAAGTTCGGGACCGCGAAGCGGTCCCTAACGGAGTTCGTTAAATAGGTAACATACATGCATTACGTGAGACAAAATACAGATACAGAACTTAATCACAAACCCAGTGTAAATCCATGTAAAGACAGACAATCATCGTAGTCAATCATGTTCAGATTTCATCGTTTGCGTGGGCGTATTTTGCGGGGGCTGCCATATTGGATTTGAGGCAGTGTGGGTACTAGCTAAAATTAGAACAGTATCGAAATTTAATTCTAAAAATATTTGCTATAGATTTGAAACAAAAAAAGGATAATATGCTAATAAATTCAAGGATGAATTCCCTTTCGATTCCCTTCCGACTGATAGAATATTTGGCGAAAACGCCCGAGTGTCGTCTGCACTTCCCGCACGCAAATGTTTGCAGAGTGCGGTCAGACCTCTTTTTCGCGAAAATGGCACTTCACATCAGTGCAGAAATTTCATAAAATTTAGTTCTACGGCAAGAAAAAGCTGTATAACGTGTCCATCTATAACAAGCTTATTTATTAGGCTTTGCAGATCTGATGTTTCGTAAAGAGATAATCGGTTGTTCATTTAAAAAATAAACATTTGCCACGGAATTGTGACCTTACGCCGTAGCAAAATCAAGCCATTCAAGTTCTGTCGCTGACGTCCGCGTGATAAATTAGGTCATCCAAAGTTCGCAAAGAAAAGGGGGAAAGGGGTCACAACAAGCTGATTATCAATAGGGGATTTTAATTATAACAGGCAAGAAATCATTTCCTAGTAAACGGTGACACTGCGATTGTCTGAACCGTCAGATATCATCCATTCGCTTCAGATTATGGCCTAGATCTAGACATTAAATTAATAGGTACGGACAACCAAGATGCAAGTAAAGTTCATAAAACAAACACATTCATCAAGCTATAGTTTATTGCAGATTTTATTGTGTTTAGATCCGTACACTTCTGAGGGGTCAATTCATGAATAGCTTTGAAGTCAAACAGCAAAATTTTACCAAGAACTCAAACAACTTACATGTATAAAACGAAATTTTAGAAAGTCAGATTCCTCATATTTAGACATGCATCCCCCCCCCCCTCATATTTAGACATGCATTCCCCCCCCCCCCCCCCCCCGCTTCCTATATATTTTTGTACTATGAGTTCGTACAAATGTTTAACAAAATTGAAATATTGACAAAAAACAAATTTGGGGCATTTCTCTATTATTATTCATTATTTTCTATAATTCGGCATGATAAAACAATAGCTACGGTACCGGTAGTATAATTGAATTCTTTATTACGTAGCACAGATTTGCTGAGATGAATTATGCATGTCAAAATAGTGCCCTGTTGAAGAGAAAGTAATTCATGGCAAAACCCAAGATATCTATTACAATATTTTACTAAATCATACAAATCTTGTTAAAAGTATCTTAAAATATTTCAGTGTGTTACACATTTGTAGTTATAGTACAAAAAAAGAGGGGGAGGGGGAGTGGGGAATGTCCACAGAGGGAAATGTTTGAAGGAGGAAATATCTAGCGAAATGTCTACAGGGGTAAATGTCCTCAAGATGGAATGTCCTAGCTTCATAAGCTATCAAGCTTGTTTTTCATTTGTTTACAATAATTTTATTATATATAACTATAAACATCGCAATATTTCTGTCCATTATATAGTAATATCTCTCTTCGAACAGTTTGGCATTCTTAATTTTTCATTCAAGGATAAAATTAAAATAATTCTATCAGTTTCATTCCTTAAATTAATTTATAATGAAGAAGCATCCCAATATTTTGTGGTTTACATATTCGATCAACATATTTTATCCCAGATCCGATCCAGAGTATCAATTCTGATCGACTGTATTTGATTATACTGAAGATAATTCATATTTTCGGACCTTGAAATGTGTGAAACATATACTATGGTATAGGCAGTCTGCTATGTCAGATAAAGAACAATACGTTTCCCGATTGATCAAATATTCAACGCATCATCCACAACCACAGCAATTCCAAACTTTGGGTTGCCAGTATTTCATCAGAAATCACCGAGCCACAAACGACCAGGAAAATGAAAAGCACTCGCACTAGGCTGTGCCTATATGTATATGATTTTCAATGTCCCTTCTAAGCTTCCGTAATATAACAGTGACTATATAGACCTATATGGTTTGCGAAAAAAAAAAAAATTGATACGAAAAAGGCAAAGTCAGAAGCGAACAAAAGAAGTATACTTCGTTCGTTTCTAGGCTTTGCCTATTTCATATTAAATACTTGGTGGGCGAGTATCCCCAACTTCACCATAGAAATATGAATAATATTGGGTGATTTTTTGTCTACTTGTAGGTGTGAAACCACTATTAGATTCTGTGTATAGAAGATGAAGCCAAAGATTTGAACTTCCGGTGAACTTGATTGGCCATAAAAGAGTCTCAAGATTTGCATGGTTGGTATTTTTTCTTATAAATTAATTGACTTCAAGAATTATGGAAGGAATCTGGCAACATTTTAGAGAGAAAATTGTGTCCCCATCTTTCATGACCCACCCCCAAGCTGTTTCCATGGCGATATTTGGTCACATCCGGATTTCAGTGTGGTGTAGCTCAAAATCGAGCCGCTCATCAAGGGTCCAGATATCGATATTTTTTTAGGCGAACATACCGTCTCTAGTAGTAAATGCGTAAATTGCCTCTCATTTGCGGCGCGCTCACTTCCGGTTGTGCGGCGCGCTGCCCTCAGCCAATCAGAAGCGAGTATTTTGACCCGGTGCATTATGGGACATATCCAAGATGGCGGCGTCTGCCTTCTGGTTCAAGATGGCGGCACGTATGTTCAAGATGGCGGCACGTCCGGTGTCGAAAACTGGCCATTTTGTCGGGATGTGGTCATCTAGTGTCGAAATCTGGACCCGGTATTGGTCCCGCTAGACGTTTTGGGGTCTAGGGCAGCCACTAATGGTCCGATGGAGTTGAGTGAGGTATCAATGTAAAGCATTCGTGAAGGGGCATCTGATGGGGTGGGTGTGGGATTGAAATATCGGCATTGTGCGCATGCGCGGTGGCCCAAGGGTACGGAAATAGCCGTTTTGGAGCTAGGGGAGCCACTAATGGACCGATGGGGTCGAGTGAGGTATCAACGTGAAGCATAGGTGAAGGGGTATTTGATGGCTGGGTGGGTGCATGTAAAATTTTTCCTGAAAAAAAAATACGGAACACGGACTTTATCGAAAAACCTGGGAAAATGCCTATATGGGGTATGAGGGGTATATAGGTCGCCGGGCTTAACGGGGCTTGTCTATCAACAGAGTTATCTTCCCCTAGTTCCAGGGTGGGTGTATGTAAAATTTTCCTGAAAAAATACGGAATACGGACTTTATCCTAAATTACGGAAAATGCCTATATGGGGTATGGGAGGTATAGGACCATCCTGGGAAACGTACTTCTATACATTTGCGGTAGGGTTGTGAGGTCTCGTTTTACTCGTCTCGTCATTTAGAACATGATAGGAAGTGTCCCCGTGCGAATCGGTGAAATTTTTGAAAAAAGTCACCGAACCCCATATAGTCCCATACTGAGGGTATAGATCAATGTTTGTCCCCCTGGGAAACGTACTTCTATACATTTGCGGTAGGGTTGTGGGGTCTCGTTTTACTCGTCTCGTCATTTAGAACATGATAAGAAGTGTCCCCGTGCGAATCGGTGAAATTTTTGAAAAAAGTCACCGAGTCCCATATAGTTCCATACTGGGGTATAGGTTCAATGTTTATCCTACTGGGAAACCTCATACATTTCCGCATCTGTGACGTCATCGGTGACGTCATCGGTACGAGTAGTAGCGAAAGTGGACATTTTCGGGCAGTACATGAAGGTATTTGGGATCGAGATTGGCTATTCACGGTTCGAATGCGTCCTCGAAGGTGTCATCTTGTAGTTCTCGGGTGTACATTCCGATTTGAGGGATGTTCGCGTCATCTGTGACGTCATCGGTGACGTCATCGGTACGAGTAGTAGCCAAAGTGGCCATTTTCGGGCAGTACGTGAAGGTATTTGGGGTCGAGATGGTGCGGTAGGAATATCATTCTGCGCATGCGCAGACGCAATGCGGAGCTCTCGTCCAATCAGAAGCGAGTATTTCAAATCCGTCACAGAGCTCTCAGCCAATCAGAAGCGAGTATTTTGACCTGGTGCATTATGGGCCATATCCAAGATGGCGGCACGTATGTTCAAGATGGCGGCACATCCGGTGTCGAAAACTGGCCATTTCGTCGGGATGTGGTCACCTAGTGTCGAAAACTGGTCCTTGTATGGGTCCTGCTAGACGTTTTGACGCCATGATATAGACCGGAGAGAGAGAGAAAACAACAGCAACAAGGATGACACATGAGGGAACAACAACAACAACAAGTTTTTTTTCATATAGTTTATTTTCCCCTCCATCATAACATACCACGCTGGGGGAGCCGCGTTGGGTACGTTTACAATTCAAGAAAGACTCTTGTCCAATCAGAGACCGCCATTTGCATCTGTCCTATTCGTTCCTGTCCGTTAGATGTATTCTTGTCCAATCAGAAGTCGCCATTTCAGAGAGTTCCTTCTTCGGTCATGTTCATTCTGAACCGTTTATTCTAATCATCGTCGGCCAGGCCTGGATATTCTTCGGCCAGGCCTGGATATTCTTCGGGCAGCATGTCCTGAAACAGTTGTTTGCGCATTCTGATCGCATTTTCCAGGGCCTCGGTGGGTGGTAAACCCATATCCTCTTCCAAGTGACGCTTGGTCTTCATGATGGACCTGTGCGTGGGGTCCCCTTCATTTCAAGCGGTAGTAAGGTATACTGTTCATAGATCGCCATGGCTGTTTTCCTGATGCGGGGGCGCATTTGGGTGTACGTCTGTTGTAAATTATCCTCTCCGGCGTCCTCGATCGCTTCAGCGTGAGTATTGATAGCTGCTGTCACAATACGATCCCAGAAGGTAGGTTCTGCCTCACTTTCCTGGGATGAAGGCTGATTCTCTGAGGTCAAGCTTTCCATATCAGTAGATAGACTGTCAGCCATCTTGGATTCGGTATCAGTCGATGCACTCTCATCAATCTCTGTATCAGTATCTGCCTCAACGGGCTCCTCGGCGTCTTCAGTCCCATGTATATTTTTCCGGTGTCGCATCATATCGTAATGTCTGGTGAACGTGCGTTCACACTCAGAACAAGTATAAGCCATGTTGACGGTTGAACGTCGACTGTGCGTGTTTTGGGAATACGCTCGCTTTTATAGACAGTAACGGTCATCAACGCTTAGCTCAACGCTCCAACGCCCTGGTGAATTAGCTCAGAAGCTCTGATTTCATGGAATTGACATCAATTCATCGAAATGCAGTGACGCCCGTCAACGCCCGTCGTTACGCCTTAACGCTCGTCTCAACGCTTTAACACACTTTCTTAATGCTTTAACGTTGTTTAATGATGCGTTCGAACAAATGTTTCTTTTGTGCTATTGCTCGGACATACGCCGCTTTCCAGTTCATGCCCGAGGTTTTCAACATCGACGCTGTTCTTTCAATTTCCATATGGACTGGTTCCTTATCCAACAATTTCATATGGGTCAGTAAGTCGACATACTGCTGATGTAAAGCCCGTCGTAGTCTGGGTGCCAATCTGTTATGGGCTAAAATTGCAGCTTCCTCTTTCGAATACCCTTTGCGTTGAAACTTGTTTCCTGTGGCCTCCAACATCCCGCCCATCTCGGCGTCCATACTTTCTTTTAACAAATCCTTCCATAGCCTCGAGTTCACATTATGTTCTTCAACCTCGGGTTGGGCCTTCACGGTTGGGTGATATTCCAGGACTGATGGTATGAAGCGGGCCCGCTGTATGGGGTGGGCTTCTGCTGCTGCTCTGCCAGGAGTGCACTCGGCGGATGGTGTAGGGGTATATGCCGTTGTGGTGATTCCTCGCCGGGAAACAGGTGGGTCGTCAGCCGACGATCTTCGGGGGTATGGGCTTTTAAATCTACGAACAGGTAGCCGTACGGACGAATTGTCGCTTCTTGAAACGCCCGCATAAAATGGTCAATGTTCTGAGGATAAATTCGACTACCAAACACACGGATTTGTGCTCTATCAATTGGATTGGAGAACAACACAAAGTATTGGCAGTTCAAGGCAATATCTCTGGACGCCTTCCCTTGAGGAAAGAGATTCTGAGTCAAATAGATGACGGACAGATTTCGATGATGGGACCCTTTGGTGAATAGGTCGGCGATATTCGAATTGTCCTTGGCCGCACTCATCAGATCATCGAGCACTACCACGTTGGTCTGCTCGGAATCGAAGTAATAGGGTTCGTCTATGTCGTGAGGAATTCCTGGAACAAAGCTCACATTCTGTAGTCGTGCAGTTTCGTAGGCGGGTTGCCATTGGCTATAACACCAAACAACACGTGTCGGAGCTGGGGTTGCCACACCTTCCTCTAAGAACTCCATCACCCAGGACGTCTTTCCACACCCCGTAGGGCCGCTCACCGTCATCGTATAAGGGTGCTCTAATACTGTCGTGTGTGACGTAGGTGTTGATCGTTCCTCGCGCGTACTTTGAATTTGCACGTTATCGGGACTCCGTTCCTTGAGATGGCTTCGCTGTATATGTCTACGTAGATTAAATGGCGTGGAAAATGACTTCAAACACAAGTGACATGCGTAAACCATGGCTCTCATCTCCACGGACACCAGGCGTATAATGAAGCTTTCACAGATGCATGTGTGTTTATATGCAAGAGCTCCGAGCTCGCGGAGCTCATGGAACTCGGAGCTCCGGAGCTCCGACGCCACCACCGGGCGTTGACGGGCGTTGCTACAAGAGAACTCGGAGCAGCTCCGGAGCTCCGGAGGTCACTTCCGCTTCCGTTCACGTGACCGGAACTGACCTTTGACCCCGGCGCGCAAAGGTTTCCACCGCGGTGGAAACCTTTACAGGTGTGAAACCACTATTAGATTCTGTGTATAGAAGATGAAGCCAAGGATTTGAACTTCCGGTGAACTTGATTGGCCATAAAAGAGTCTCAAGATTTGCATGGTTGGTATTTTTTCTTATAAATTAATTGACTTCAAGAATTATGGAAGGAATCTGGCAACATTTTAGAGAGGAAATTGTGTCCCCATCTTTCATGACCCACCCCCAAGCTGTTTCCATGGCGATATTTGGTCACATCCGGATTTCAGTGTGCTGTAGCTCAAAATCGAGCCGCTCATCAAGGGTCCAGATATCGATATTTTTTTAGGCGAACATACCGTCTCTCTGACAAGGTAGGTCATTAGTACCAACGAAATATTGGGAACCCCTTTTTCTGGGGATGTGCCCAG
>JAVTVY010004243.1:0-40468 GCA_036873755.1 Hanleya hanleyi | reverse complement strand
ATGTGGCGCCGTGAACAATTTCACTTAATTGAATCTGTCTCAATTGAATCTGCATCGTATATTAACGCATTCAAATCTCGTAAATTATCTGGTGTTGTACAAACCCATGCTAACATACTCTATTATTTATGTGTTGTGAACATAAAAACGAGTAGAACCCAGCAACAAAGAACAACAAAACGAAATACCTGCTAAAAATCAGACAGGACTTTGATTAACAGACCTGCTATCGTAAAAATCCACTGCAGATTTGTTGCCTCTTATTCAAACAAAATCTGCTGGATCGTAAATCTATAGTGTCTGGTTGTTTAACACCACACAACACAGTGTGAGAAAAACTGCAGCTTTCGGTCATCTCAGATGTATGCCTTAATGATAGTTTGATGTGAAACGAAAGGTTTACTGGAAATCAACTTCAAGGAATCCTGATTCCTTTTTCACTGCAATTTAATACAAACACAGAATCCTAATTTAATATAAACATAGCATCCTAAATCAACGCATTGCTAATCAGTCTCAGACGCGGGTTTTCTGCAACAGCGATCTGTATGCAGCTGTGATCAGTTACTGATCCGCCAGCACAAGGTGCAAGCGACAACTCCCACACACTTGGAGAACAAATCAATATAATGAAACGGCGTCAACGGGAATTCGGCGAAGGGCTGAATGTGGTCCATTTTAGGAAATTGATATAATCTTGTAAAACATGGCAGTGTGACCAACGTCACAGGACCTACGAAATAGGGTAGTCATTAGGACGCCGACGCGCGCTGTGCTCTTGGAAATCCCCCCGCCCCAAGTTGAAATGCTGCCTATATTAAGATGGGCACAGCCGAAGTAAGAATCACCAGTGATTTTCGTCAAAAATCACCAGAAATTTTCATCAAAAGAAGGTCAGCTCAGAACTAGCTGATAGCAGTCCCCTAATGCACGTTCATGCCAAAAATCAAAGTTCTGATGTAAACGGTTCTCCTTATTTTGCCGACGAAAGGGTTCGAATGGACTGACTCACCCACTTACTCACTCACTACCGAGCAATTTGCAAATGAGAGCCTACTTCGTAGGAACTTGTTTGCGTTAAATGATCCAGGCAATGAGAGTATTGATCTAAAATTGTTCACCAAATTTGAGTTCGCATCTACTAAACTTACGTTTAGAGGAGCTTCAAGGTCGGCCCCCGACTCGAGACGGTACAATTATTGTGAGACATCTCGATGACACAACTACCAGTCTAAGAACCGAATCGGACTTATTTGACCTACAAAAGTCTCTTCGACTTGTAGTTGTCTTGAAAGCTGGCACTGCTATGGGCTCATTTGAGTAATGAAAGCCTGTACCCATAAAATTAAACTGTATATGAAATGAACATCTCTACTTCGATTTGAATGAACAGTTTGGACAATTATCTTGATATTACAGTTTTCTAACACTGTCCAACAGTCTACTATGCACAATTTTAATTTACAGTATATTTCAATCTACTTACTCAGAATCTACAAATATACTGGCTAAAATAAGTCTAAGCACCGAGTCTGACATATCTGACCTGCAAAAGTCGCTTCGATCTGGCACTCCTATGGGCTCATTTGAGTAAGGAAGCCTATATCCATAAAATTAAATTGTCTATGAAATGATAATTTCTACTTTCATTTGAACAGTCAGTTTGCACAATTGTCTTTCATATTACAGTTTCTTAACACTGTCCAAAAGTCTACTATGCATAACTTCAATTTACAGTATATTTCAATCACCTTACTCAGAATCTAAAAATATACCGGGTAAAGTAACTGGCCTGACGATGAAATGGACGTGCTTAGCACGAAATGAACATACCCACTATGAAATGAACAATTTGCTATTGCATCTCAAGTATTTGCCGCCAAATTAATACTTCTGCTCCAACCAGGGTCTACCCGGGCTTTCACACTCAAAAGTTCCTTTGAGACTTGTTTGCTCTCCCAAATGTTTATTTTACTTAGCTTATTATTTATTAGTTTATGCTATGTAGCTTTAATAAGTTCCACTTCACACATTCATTGCTATATCTTCTATTCAATTACAATTGTCCAGTACTGTTTATCTATTCGAGAATTACGTCTTTTGCGTGCTCATGATCCTGCAAGATGTCTTGCCGCACTCCAGTTTGATTGGCTCGTGAGAGATAATGGGTAATAGTCTCGACTGTTATCGTGCGGCAATTGGACTGTTTGGTCGCTGTTTTTCTTCAACCGCCTTTTTCTATTTAAAAATTTTGAACTTCGCGAAACTTTTCGGATTCGGTGGTACGTGTTTTCGGACATTAATTATGATACTTTCGGCCCTTATGAAAGCAAATGTCACTAATTTTTGGATATTTTCTATCTTGTTGATACTTTCCGGTGATATAGAGTCAAACCCAGGTCCAGAAAATGATCATAAAATGTCAATTGTGCACAACAACGTTTGTGGACTTGTCGAAAAACTTCACTTGGTTGAAGCTAATCTTGGCAAATTTGATATTGTAACCATTACCGAAAGTCACTTGACTCCACTTGTAGAGACGGGTAAGATAGTGCTCCCGGGTTTTCAGGAGCCTTATCGCAAAGACCGTAATCATGCATGGGGTGGGGTATGTGTTTATGTTTCACAAAACATTATGAGCAAGCGTAAACTTGAATATGAAAGTAGTGATTTAGAAATCATCTGGATAGAGCTTCAAGATAGCCCCAAAACTCTATTGTGTACTATTTATCGACCTCCAAATACACCAGTCGATAAATGGCAATTGATTTCCGACAATATTTCCAATGTTCGTGATTCTAATCCCAATACCAATATTATAGTTATGGGTGATCTGAACGACGATCTATTAAACACTAATAAATTCCACCTACGCGACATAATTAACTCCCTTGGTTTTACTCAGGTAATAACAGAACCAACCCGTCCAGTCTCAAATTCTCTCCTTGATCCCATTATCTGTAATATGCAACAACTTGTCTGCGATAGTGGCGTCTTGGTACCCTTTTGTAGTGACCACTCTCCAGTTTTCATTCTTTTAAACTCTCGTATCCCTAGGCCGTGCTCTTTCAAGCGTTTAATTTGGAACTACGACAAGGCTGATTGGGATCAATTTCGAGATATCCTTGCAAATGCAAACTTGGACGACCTACTAGATGAGAGTGATGTAGATACCTGGTGCCAACGTATTACATCTACCATTATTAAGGCATCAAAAGAATCCATTCCTAACAAATATGTATATATTCACCCGAATGACAAATCTTGGATAACAAGTAAAATTAAACATGAAATGAGAATCCGTGACAAACTCTTTAAGCAATCAAGGGTCTCCAAAACGGAAAACAACGTTGTGCTTTTCAAGCGACAAAGAAATTACGTAAATTCACTCGTTCGTTCCGTGAAAGAAGATAATAAGACAAAAACAGCAGAGAAAATTGAGATTGGTAGGGTTGGTTCTAAGGATTGGTGGAAGTTGAGCAAATCGTTTTTGAAGGACGGCAATGTCAACTTCAGCGAAATTCCACCGCTTGAGAGAAATGATGGTTCTTTTGCACATGGGAGTGCGGAAAAAGCTGAAATTTTAAATTCATTTTTTACAAGTATTGCTAGTATTGATGATTCGAATGTTCAATTGCCTCCTTTATCCATGTACACTGCTAATTCTTTAGACTCATTTATTATTACCCCTACTGATGTATTTGATATATTGTCTAACCTGAACACTACCAAAACTATAGGACCAGATAAAATTAGCCCGAAATGCTTGTTCGAATCAAGAAATGTATTGTCACCAATACTTGCCCGTTTTTTTAACCAATCGTTGAAAAGCTCTAAATTTCCGACCGATTGGAAACTTGCAAATGTTACACCGCTATATAAAAAAGGTGAGCGTCACACATCTAGCAATTATCGTCCAATATCACTTTTAAGCTGTCTTAGCAAAGTGATGGAAAGAGTCGTATTTAAATATATATATAATTACTTAAGGCATGATATAACTCCATGCCAATCCGGTTTCCTCCCTTCACAATCTACCGTTACTCAACTGCTAGATATTTATTTCGATTTGACCAAAGCACTTGATGAGCAGAAGGAAGTGCTTTTCTTATTTTTCGATATATCTAAAGCCTTCGACAGAGTTTGGCATAAAGGCCTCATTCACAAATTAAAACAATTTGGCATTTGCGGTAGTCTTTTGACCTGGTTTGAAAGTTATCTTATGAGCCGTTGCCAGCGTGTCGTCATTCAAGGCAAGGAATCTACAATTTTACACCTCCATGCGGGCGTACCACAAGGTTCAGTTCTTGGTCCCCTTTTATTTCTCTTATTTATAAACGACTTACCTGCTAACATCGTTAATAATATACGCCTTTTCGCAGATGACACTTGTTTATATATTATTTCCGATGACTTGTATTCACAGCTTGATTTTATCAATCGGGACTTGGGAAAAATTACCGAATGGGCAAAAACATGGCTGGTGGACTTCAACTCATCTAAAACTGTTTCACTCCTAGCATCACTGCGGCAGTTACCGTCCTCCATTGTATTATCTTTTCAAAATTCAATCCTTCTAGAATCAGCGAACCATAAGCACCTTGGTGTCATATTGAACAATAAGGCCAACTGGAATGACCATATTGAAGATCTTGTGTATAAAGCTCAGAAAAAACTGTCAATATTTAAGGGTTTAAAATATATACTAAATCGAAAATGTCTGGAAATCATGTACAAAAGTTTTCTAAGGCCGAGTTTGGAATATGCCGACGTCGTTTGGGACAATCTTACTCAAACATCTGCTATTAGACTTGAAAATATACAAAAAGACGCACTTCGAACTATAACCGGAATAACATGTAGTGCTAGTACCGAATCATTATATGAGGAAGCTGGATTTAAGCCTCTGTCAATGAGACGAAAGGAGCACAGACTGGAAATGTTTTATCGAGTTGTAAATGGGATGACACCAGTTTCTCTGTTCGACCATCTTCCTGTTATGGCAAATGAACGAAACCCCTATAATATTCGTAATGCAGATGTATTTACCCCATATAGGTGCCGAACTCAGTTATTTCAGAGATCCTTTTTCCCGACCACTCTTCGTGATTGGAATTTACTGCCCACCCCAATAACAAGCTCCCCAACATTAGCGATATTTAAAAGCAGATTGCAAAACATGACACGCATACCCCACCCTCCGCCTTGGTATTACGTTTGTTCTCGAAAAGAAAACATTATCTTATGTCGCCTGCGAAATGGTTGTAGCAATTTAAAAACTCACTTGTTCGATAACTTCCTGTCCAATTCCGCTCTATGCAATTGTAGAAATGCAGACGAAACCATTGAACATTTCTTTTTTCACTGTCCTTTATTCCGAGAGCAAAGAGTTTCACTTTTAAGTGACCTCGAAAATTTTTACCTGTTTTCGCGCGTGCCACCCGCTTTATTTCTGCTGCTAGGCGACCCCGAGCAAAATATCGAAACAAATACTAGTATACTCTGTGCATTAGGAAAATTTGTTGCTTCCTCTAAACGGTTTGCCTGATTTATTTGTGCTATCATCATCACTTCAAATCCTATTTCTTTTGCGGCCAGCCAGACTTGATGACTTGCGCAGAGTACGCAGATGTTTTTCTCAACCATAGTTTCTGGACATTAATTAATTTCAATCTTTTTGATAAATTTTCTATTTTGATATTCACGTTAAACGCCATTACCTTATTTATATGTAAATAATCTGCTTTATTGCAATCTTTACTTGTACGAATATACTGTGTACTGGGGAGACGTCCTGATAAGCATATGCTTATTTCGCTCCCTGTTGCCTTTGAGCAAGTAAAGTTACTTAAACCAAAAGGACAAAACGGATACAACTAGCATAATGTTAGTATTCAATGGAAATAAACTTCCAGATACTGTCTGCCTATGGTTTCGTAACATCACAGACAAGCCCTTCTATGAAACCCCAAAAAGATGCTTTAATTGCCAAAAAAATTCTTCTCACTCAGCTAAAAACTGCAAAGCCAGTGTTGTATGTCCCAAATGTTCAGGGCCCCATAGCTACGAGCACTGCACAGAAACCCATAAAAATGCGCAAACTGCAAGCAGAATCATAGCTCAGCCTGCAAAGGGTGTATTTACTACAAAAATCCTAAGGCAGTTCAGTATATTAGAGCAGACAAAGGCATCTCCTACGCAGAAGCAGTCAGAGAAACAAAAGTGAACCAAAAACTCAGAGAAACAATAGACCTGCGAAAACCTGTGAGCGAAGTAGCAATTAACAACAAGACACCAGTGACAGAACAAACAACGGAGTCAGAAACCGGGGACAAACCCGAAACAATTAGCATGAGTAAAATCGAATTCCTAGGCTTTATTAACATTGTTATTAACTCAGTCCACAATGCCAACCTCAAAACAAACAAAGCTGACATAATAGCCCGCATTGCTCAAGACTTCTTGAATTGGGAATTTAACTCCAAAGAAATAATAGCATGGGGATTCAATCCAAAATACAAAAGAAAAACATCAACTCCCAAGAAAAACAATAGCGCCCTCAACACCTCTATATGAGAACACCTGGGACAATAGGTTAGACCCACCGCGTAATACATAACAACCCAATTTTCAATAAACAACTCACCGTACTCCAATGGAATGCCCGAAGCATCGGGGAAAACGGGGACAATCTTAAAGTCTTAGTAAATGAAATCAGCCCAGATATAATTTGTGTTCAGGAAACTTTTCTGAAGCCGGGAAAAAATAAATTTACAATAAACGGATATAAGCCGTATAGATCAGACAGACTTACAGGTGCACTAGGGGGAAACCTCATATTAATAAAAGAGCACCTGATTCACATAGAACTAGATAAAAGCCCTACCAGTGACGATCTCGAATGGCACGCTATTCAGGTCTTCTTCAATAACAAACCTATTAACATCATTAATTTATATGCCCCAGGAAATCTAAAAGAAAATCTCCCCAAAAGAACTGGACAACATCACAAAGAAATTTAACTCCCCTATTATCGTATGTGATGATTACAACAGTCATAACCCCATTTGGGACGACAATTGCATCAAGGCAGACGAAAAAGGCCAAGTAGTGGGAAAATGGCTTGACCAAAACAACCTGTGCTATTTAAATAATGGTCATGGGACGCGAATAGACATGAACACCGGTAAACTATCTGCAATAGATTTAACTATTGTCTCCCCTGATCTAGCTGTTGAATCCGAATGGGAAGTGATTCCCGACACGCTTGACGAAAATTAGTATAAAACCGGACTCTGAAAGGACAGACGCCCCTCCAAAATTTCAGTACTCCAAAGCCGACGGGAAAAGCTTCCAGAAAGACTGTCAAAGCCTAAATCATGACGAGATATTCAATTCCGATCCAGAGATGTTTAATGAAAACATTACAAATTCATTACTAAACATAGCACAAAAATATATTCGGATATCACAACAGCGCCACAACAAAAACCCGGTACCCTGATGGAACCCAGAGTGTGCAAACTGATCACGCGAACTACAAGGAACTCAAAATCATAGCTGAAAAAAGTGTCAAAGAAGCTAAATCCAAATGCTGGGAAGACTTTTGCAACACTATAGATACCAAAACCAATTCAAAAAAAGTATGGAACAAAATACAAAATATACAAGGAAAGTTAACAAACACAGTCCCTGTACTGAACAAAACTAAAAAAACGAACAAAGAAAAGGCAGAACACCTCGCCGAATCTTTCGCTTCAAACAGTAGCGATAGCAACCTGAAACCAGAATTCAGAAAAATTAAGGAAGAGACAACGATAGAAAACGATTTGGACGATCATTTAGAAAACCATCTCAATGCAGACTTCAACATTAATGAATACCGCAAAGCTATTCACTGCAAAAAAGAGAGCTCACCTGGTGAAGACAAACTAGGATACACGATCCTTAAACACCTACCAAATAAAACAAAGAAATTAATTTTGAAACTAATTAATGTCAGCTGGCAGACCAAACAACTTCCAAGTAAATGGAAAACATCTATCGTTATCCCAATCCCAAAACCAGGTAAAGATCCATCAGACAGCAACTCTTACCGCCCAATTTCTCTCACTTCAAATCTGTGCAAAATAATGGAAACCGTGGTAAAGAATAGACTGGAATTTCATATGGAAAACAACAACTTATTAAACAAAACCCAAAGCGGCTTTCGTAAGAACAGAAGTACGTTAGACCATATAGCCAGTTTACAACACTCAATAAAAAAGGGGAATGTCAAACATCAGTACACACTAGGTATCTTCCTAGACATAGAAAAAGCATTTGACCTTGAATGGCAGGACGGCATAATTATTCAATTAAGCAAACTTGGGATTAAGGGAAGAATGCAATACTGGATAAAAAACTTCCTAAATAACAGAAATTTCAAAGTTCGCCTAGGAAACACCCTATCCACCGAACATCAACTAGACAACGGTACCCCTCAGGGAAGCGTCATTAGCCCCACCCTTTTTAACATCCTCATCAATGGCCTAGCCGATGAAATTGACACGAAACGTCCCTATTTGCTGACGATTCTGCCCTCTGGAAAACCGCACGTTCCATAAAAAAAACTTACAGGTATAATGCAAACAAGCGCTGGATGAGCGCAAAGACCTCCGTCGAGGCAACAGGGTCAGTAGGGGAATAGTACATCACTGAATAACATAGGGCCGGATGCCAAGCTCAATTTTGCATTTGTTGGACGTTAACTTCACCAATGGTAATTAACCTGAGATTGAGGGTTCCCCACTAGCATGTCCAGCTAGGGACGTGGAAGTAACATTCCCCGCAAATAATATTTCTTTGATTTCACATGCTTGAAATATTGGGGTATGGAACAGAGTATATTGATGGAAAACCTGGAATACTGCTTGAGACATTACGCCCCTTCCCACCCACACCTCCCCATGAGAGGACGCCCCCACCCAAATCAACACGTTAGCGGCAGAAATGAGACCCTGTGTGCCTAGTTTTACCAACTTGCTTGTGATTTTATGCTATAGGCCCTACACATCAACACTTCATATTTTGTATGTGTACAGTATAGCATCCTCATTGACAGAATCCTCTATAAAACACATCTGATTTTACCGACACTCCGTTCTGATCTGTCTCCGCATCATGTGATGATTCAATGAGCTCGGAATAATTTTGTATACTGGTGTTACAGGTCACCTTCACCATAATGTATCAATTACCATGGACTTGTACATGTATCACATTCATATATTGAATGGTGATGGCTGATGAGAATATTGCCCATATGGAACAAATGGCTGGATTCCAGCGAATAAAAAGTTCATGTTAATCATAAACAACATAGAATTAATAATACTATCAAATAATTATGTATATTCCTTGTCGACATCAATATAATACAGACTATATTATGACTGAATCATGGTAACAGATATTCAAGGGTATATATGTCTGCACTAAACTGAAGGAGACCCATGATACATATTATATTATGTTTTAAAACTTCACTTGCTAATCTCAATTATGTTGCTTATTGTGAAAATAAATGAAGTTATGAAAATAAATTTAGTATGATTGCCCATTACCCTCAAATTAGAAATATCTTCAGCAGCTAAAGTTAAGCTAATCATAACAGTATATAACACCATGGTATTGTTGTAATATCACCCAGGTTTTGATCTTTGGTTAAGAATGTAATGAGATACATATACCTGTTCTTTGTGTTATTCTGTATGCAGTTCATTCTGTATGTTTTTTATACATGTACATATACCAGAAGTGGAATTGAAATTTGAATAAAATAATCAAAATATGTTCGGTTTTTACCTCTACTCAGGAAATGAAGTCTTTGTTTCTAGAAGCTAAATCATTTCAGACACATTCAAGTCCTCACATGGTCAAGGGAGATAGTTTTGTAAAAAAAAAACAAAGAAACAAGTATAGATCCACACTAGCGCAGACCAGAAAGTTTTATGACCTTTGATGATATTTGTGGAGCATGCTGCAGGACTTCAACTTTCATGAATCTGATATTATCCACACAATCCCATTCTACATGATATTTTTGCCATAGCACCGAAAAACTAGATCCCTTCATTTATGTGGTCTAGATCCAGGAGCTATTGGGAGCTGCAGGTTTTGTAAAAGTTAGATCCAATTATTCTGAGAGAAGGAATGAAGTCCGGCATGGTTGGTTTAAGTTAGAACTGGGCATCCTTGGAAATGTCTGACCGATTGACACATGTATCACTCTGCCGGTGGTCATTACATGTGTAATGTTTATTTCCTGAGGAATCAGCTGATATCCAATGGGGGGGGGAGGGGGGGTGGGGTGGGGTTGTGGCCAATCACTGACTCTGATTTTCACCACCTCTGTCATTCCACACCTTTCTGACACAGCTGAACCAATCAATAGTCTGTTTTGGTTTTTCCATTTCATCCAGTACATCCATTGTGTAACAGTCCTGTTGCATCTGATATCAGAAGTGCTAACCCTGCAAGTTGGAATCAATTGTATACACATTTAATATCAAAACTCACTTCATTGAAAATGTTTATGGCCTTCATTATATTTCATTCTTTCGTCATACACAACAAGATGAAATCCATCATACCAGTTCGCACCTTTCATACGTGTACTTAATAGAACTGGAACCTGACCATGTTACAAGAATTTGCAAAAGTATGAAATGAGAACTGAGTGCTATGAGAACTTAATCCAATCTATGAGTGATCAATAATATGAATTCTGAAGAACGATGATGGAACTTGACCACTGGTTGGATTGGAGTTCATGTTAGTGGCATGAGCATGATAATAATCCAGTATATCATAATCTAGAACAGGGTTGTTTATATCAGTAACTTCTCTATGGAGCAATATTTTGACAAACGAAAATTAGATCACAAAAGAGAATATGTATACTGTGTTTGAGGAATATTTCTGCCTCCCCAATGGAAGGCGAAATTTGAATGAATGGTCTGTGTTGTCAGTGTGTCTGATGTCCCCCTTGCGAAGACAAGAAAATTTTCTATGTAATTTATTATTTATTGATATATTTATTGATTTTCTTTTTGTCTAATTGTCTTCTGTTCAAGTCATTTGGCATCGGTAAAACCTGAAATGTATATCATGATCTCCTTATTTCATCTAGTGATACTGTCTGTTTGGTTCCAGATCACGGGGCTGAACAAAGCATGTGAAATGTGATCGTATGGCAAATAAATGCCCAGTGGTATGTCCAGGGCTTAAAACTATAAAAAAAAAAAATAAAAAAAAATTGGGAAAGGTTCCATCCATGCTATCAGTCAAAAATCTCAATAATGTAGGCCTACATGTGGAATGTAGACACTCCTTTGTTTCAGCTACAATTCAGAATAAGTTTTCAGAATATTATCAGGTTTTAACAAGCAAATTATTCTTCATCAACAAGTGTCACAGCACACAATGTGGATGTCACTAAACTGTTAGGATAAATGAAAAGAAAAGAAAAGTATATGTGTATTATTTATCAGCTTTATTAAATAAGTTTACAGACTCACGCAGGTATAGATCAATTTGGTGCTTCTGCAAAATCAAACCATTATTCAACTGCCAAATGCCAAGATAAATAGCCCCCCCCCCCCGGAAATATAATTTATCAGCAAAATTTAGAATAACTGTTTTTAAACAACCAGGCTGGTGGATATCATCAACTGAAAGAAAACAAGTATCAGTAAAATCAGGGCATCGTCGATTGTGCTGTTGTCTTCCAGTCAGTCAGTCAGTTTGATATGCAACAACAACAACTTAGACTATTTGGTTGGCTTCGACATAAGTCATCAGCCGACAAATACTTTACGATATATAGAAATGACGTGTGGTGTACTATGAATCATTGAGTTGTAATGACATCAAATGGCGACAATAAACATACCGGAAAAACGGCAAAAAATCGCATTGTCCGTCTCTACAAGCTGGAGGGCCGCCATGTTAAATCTCCCGGCGGATGGGAGGTGGAACCCGACTACAGAAGCAAGGCCCACTGCAATGCATTGCAATGGGGAACCCCATTATTTCAATTGTGTCCAAGAAAAAACACTAGATACAATTAGCGGCTGGGCGGATAAATGGGGCTTCAAATTTTCCGCTCTCAAAACAACGGGTATTATATTCTCAAACAATAAACACATTGACGTTAAACTAACACTAGGAGGTCAGAAAATCGAATTCAAAAATAGTGTTAAATATCTAGGTATGATCTTTGACAGAAAACTTACATGGAAAGACCACATCGATCAACTAGTTCTTCGCTGCAATAAAGACCTGAACCTCATGAGGTGTGTGTCTGGGACAAACTGGGGAGCGAGTAAATATAGTTTGATAAAATTATACCAAACTCTTATTAGGTCAAAAATAGATTACGGGTCCATCGCCTACCAATCAGCATGTAAGACACAACTAAAAAGAATAGACAGCATCCAATATTCTGCTCTAAAAATAGCTACTGGAGCCTTCAAGGGAACCGCCTTATGTAGTCTTCAAATAGAAACCAATGAGAAACCTCTGCGTTTAAGACGAGGGGAACTGTCCCTGAAATATGCAGGAAAAACTAGAGCTAAGGGCGATAATCACCCATGCCACAAAAATTTTGAAGATAAAAGTGAAAATGAATATTTAAAGAAAAACTGGGAAAAAGACTCCGCCCCCCTCGGCTACACCGTAAATAACCTATTACGAGAACACGAAATACCCATCGCACACATCTGCGACACAGACAAAATCACTAGGCCACCCTGGGAATTAGAGTCGCCCCACGTGGACACAAGTATACACGACTACCTCACAAAGAAGGACAACCCAGACTTTATAAGAGCCACCACCCTTGAATATATCAACCAAAACTGGAAAACTTATTTAAAAATCTATACAGACGGATCGAAAAACGCAAGTAATAACACAGGATCAGCTTTTGTTATACCTGAGCTCAACATACAAAATGGTTTCAAACTTCCAGACAATATGTCTGTATACACTAATGAACTGATTGCTATAATTAAGGCTCTCGAATGGATCATCGAGCACAAACCAATCCGTGCTGTGATACTCAGCGATTCCCTTAGTGGACTCACATCCATTGAAAATTCTATATCTAACAGTAGACCTGATCTCATACACAAAATAGAATATATCTGTACACAAATACACAACGAGGGTATAGACGCCATTTTAGCATGGGTCCCCGCGCATGTCAACATCAGAGGCAACGAAGCAGCCGATAAAACTGCCAAAGACAGTCTTGCTAAAACTGCACACGATGTGCCAATAGGATTAGGATGTAAAGAACTCAACACTATCATTAGACGCAAAATAGATAGCAAGTGGCAAATGGAATGGAACGAAGAAGAACGTGAACGATGGTTACATAAGATTCTTGATGGAGAGAAAAGACAAGTCCAAGGATTCCAGTTAGACAATAAGCGTGATGACCGCATCATCACAAGATTGAGACTAGGCAAAACCGGACTTAAATCACATCTGTCCATGCTTCTGAAAAACTCCTCACCACTCTGTACCGCATGCAACAATGTAGAAGAAACAATAGAACATGTCCTACTTGAATGCCCTAAACACTACCCACAACGTGAGGCACTTAGAAACGAATTAAACAAATTCAACACTCCCTTAACATTACCAGCGATATTAAACCCTAAGCCCCCCATTAGAAAACAGGTATTCAAGTCCTTACTAAATTTTATCAAAACTGCTGGCTATTATTCCAGTATATAACACGACCCCCGTGCATGCGCACCACTAACTAACAATGTCAGCATTGGCCAAAATTTCTCTTTTGAAATAAAATATAGGCAATGTGGGCACCGGAGATACCATGTTCCGTGTGGGCCGGTTGCCACATTAGTCTCAAAAATCGGAGGCCAAGACCAATCAACATCCCTGCGACAATATTGGCCAAAAATCTCTCTTTCGCAATAAAATAGGCAATGTGGGCACCGGAGATACCATGTTCCGTGTGGGCCGGTTGCCACATTAGTCTCAAAAATCGGAGGCCAAGACCAATCAACATCCCTGCGACAATATTGGCCAAAAATCTATCTTTCGCAATAAAATAGGCAATGTGGGCACCGGAGATACCATGTTCCGTGTGGGCCAGTAACCACATTCGTCTCTATAACTTAAAGGCCGCTATCAATTCAACAACCAAGGACATAAATCATTAGCACACGTCCAAGAAACAACCACGCACACAAATAATGTCACTCACAAAAATGAATACTATACACACTGTTTCATCTTATACTTTCAGAAATGGAGATGAACATGATGAAGGTCATCATCGTCGGTCCATAAGAACGTCCAGAACCAGAATACTCGACCCTATACCACGCCAGACACGCTACCCCATAGATGTCAGCGAACTAACGCCTCAACACAGCACAGCACACTGAAGACCACAGACGAACAAGACCAGACATGAAACAGAACACTGATGACGACAAAAATTATTAAACAGCACCGCACGACACACCGAAGACCAAAGACTGGCTGGACAAGACTAAAAACAGAAGACGGGTGACGATCACAAGAATACCAACATCGCCGCACAACAAGAAACCTCCAGAACCAGAACACCAAATCCCAAACCACATCGACACGCTACCCCATAGATGACACCGAACTGACGCCTTAACACAGAATATGACCCCCTGACTTTCTCGCAATATAGGACGTCCTGTGCCCCAATACACACTCCAAGCAATTGTTACAGGCACAGATTTCTGGAAGAACCCACCCTGTTTCCAAGGGCGCCATTAGGGAAGTCGATCCGAAAAATCCTGAAGACGCCCATGGTTCTCCCAGTTTTTTCTGGACGGCTTTGTGCGTACAAAGGGGTACCAAGACAAAGGAATCATCCACGCGATTACAGTGAACTCATATTTACCAGTATAACTGAACCAAAAACCAGAAAGAGACTTACGAACTTATACATAGCGATTCTTATTTACTTCTATTTATATCTCCTACTAATCTCTCATTGTTATTTATTATTTATTTATTTATATATTTAGCGCTGGAAAAGATATTCAATAAACAAAGAAATGTACCGCGAAATTCAAATAAAACATTGAGTTGATGGGCCGCGAAATCCGAATGGGAAGCGGCCCTTAAACTTCAATTTCAATCAATCGCGCATCGTCCGTCGCGATCATTCGGTAGTCCCGAACGAAAATCTACGAAGGGTACCGATTCTATTCTTGGGAAGCTACAATATGAATTCCCTATAAATCTTAAGGTATGAAGCGCCGGAGTCGCCTAGCACGCATGACTCAAAACCAAACCACGTACGCGAACGCATGAGCTGTCTATCAGCAAACTATACACAATGGATCCCAAATTTATGTTGAAAATACTGTCATGGTATTGTAGACACTGTGGATATTTCTAGAATAATAGAGCTACGTATTATGTGAGTCATCCATCTGGACTTTTCTCGAAGTCGTGACCGATTTATCGCAAGTAAATGTCGATTATCATAATTGCAAATGGCCGAAATACGAAGAGACCCGTATGACGATGGTAATTGGGTCACAGCGCCATCTACACATAGGCCTGTATACATACTGTTTGTGGGCTAATCATTTTCGAGCTTTCTAGAAGCTGTTGTGATCGTATCTGGGTTAAATCATACGTCATTGCTGTACCGGTGGAAGCTTCTTGATTTGATAGAATGTACTGGAATGCCACATAGAGTATAAATAGCCGGACAATTAGTCATTCTAGAAGGATTCAAACGACTTTTCTGTGGGTACAATATACTGTCTTACGTTTGTCTGAAATTACGGACTGCTGGATTGTATATTCCTGTGAATCGACTTGTGGCGCTGTGTTATCTACGTAATTGAACTGACGGGAACTGGACAACAGCTGAGCGGTGTTGAACTATCAAAATACAGGAACGCGATGTCTGCGCGTCGGCACGGACTGTATAGAGATTTGCACGTTAGTACGGACTGTGAGAGAAACACCGGTATAACATTGAACAGTAAGACTATATTTGACATTTATTTGCTGTATTGAACTTACTTAATTTGTATATGATTTTAGTATTGTAAATAAATATTTGATTGTTAATCCTTGATTTCACAAAAGCTTTCTGTTGCGTTTTTCTATTATCGTTTGAACGTAAAAATACTGATACTCATAAAGTATGTTTAAGTTGTATAGTTCCAGTGATGTCATAGATGTTTCCGAATCTGTCAGTTGAGAATCAACGCTATTGTGGGTCGGTCCACTCGGTCCACTCCAGATGGAACTGTTGACAGGGGTGGCAAGTATTGTTGCGCCCTCTGGTGTCATTGGAACAACCCATGCATTTGAATGTGGTTGAGGGGAGGTAATCCGATTCGGCTGGTCAGATGATACCGGTATTATCTCCCTTGGGTGCAGAACTCTATCCTTGAGGTTAGATTCGTAAACAACGTAGCTCATGGTAACAAACTCAGAACATAAAGAACCTTCAAGCTAAATTTTGTGTTGGAACCTTACTTATCTATTCTGAATCGAGGTCATCGCAGTGACTTATGTGAGCTACAAGTAGCCATGACCTTCTTATTGAGAAAGGTAGGTATGTCAAAGTACCACCAGATAAGCGTTTATGTAGGCCTACTTTTTGCAATGCTGATAAGGTAGAAGATGAATTCCATTTTTTAATGGAGTGTAATAAATATGATAATTTTCGGGACATATTTCCATTAAAATGTGATAGCATGAATGCCAACTTTTCTCAAGTCGATATTTCAAACAAATTTATTTGGCGTTTATCGTGCGAGGATCCAATTATTGTGAAAACTTTAGGTAAGTTTGTTCAAGATTGTATGAGCGCACATAGCAATACAATTGATGGTTCTGCATCTAAACATAGCAAATATGTTGCTGGTACAGGAATGACAGATAATTTTAGCTAATATACGTTTTTAGTGTTACACACAGATACTGATATACCCATTAGTCGGTAAGATCATAATTTATTGCAACATGCCAGCGAAATTTTGCTCCTGACATTATTGTTCCTGGTATCACAACTACATGACTGCTATTTTTACTGTAAATCAAATTATTTCTAATCAACTGGGTTATTCTATATGTATATGTACTTAATTATCTCCGCTTGATTGTATATCTGCTCGATGACGGGCGCTGTGATCAGCAAATAAAGAACCTTGAACCTTGTCCAACGTCACTCCAAACAACATGCCGAAGGATGACCTGTGAGTTAACCTAGAAATTCCCCATCTCGAAAAGGATTTTTTTGTTTTGACGAGTTCTACTTGATCTTTTGCAATCATATTTGGCAGAACAAATACCGAATGCAGGTTTGACATGAACTGACACGTTTCAGACTTCATACCGTCTTTATTTTGTGATAAATTAGACAAACCATCTGGGATATATTTGCTGGGACGGAGGGTAGATCACATGATCTAAGCAATCACATGACCACGTGATATTCCAATATGGATCTTATGTCGTTCGAGGGACTATCTGCCACGGGAGATCCCCGAGAATTTGCGAATACGTTGCTTTCTGCAAATAGATTAATCGAGGAAATCGCGACGCGAGACGATTGGTATAGAAACGTGCCTTATTGACCCACCAATTTGCTCTTTGTGGAGGTCACGTGACCGGAAGTGACCTTTAGTCCCTGCTCATGTGCACAATACTGGATAATAATTGTGCACAGGGGTCAAAGGTCACTTCCGGTCACGTGACCTCCACATAGAGCAAATTGGTGTGTCCATAAGGCTCAATTTCTCCTTTCACGTTCGCGGAACATGGACCCATAGTGGACCGATTGGGTCGTATGAGGTATCAGTGTGAAGCAGTCGTGGGGAAGCGTCTATCTGGATAAGTGTGGGGTGAGAATAGCGTCTATCTGCGCATACACATTCATGGGGGAACATTCAATAGATATCAGTTGATAAAATATCACGTAAGTAGTAGGAAGCCGTGAAATTCCCTATACGAAACGATGGTCCCAAATGATGGTCCTAGCGGCGTGACGTCACGTCCGGGTCAATGATCACATCCGGGTCACTTCCGGTGACGTTACGTTCGGTCACGTGACGGTCCAACGAGAGTCATCTCCCCATACATATTGGTCTGTTAACTCCATTATGGCACATTGGACAATGTTTAACCTGATGGGAAACCCACTCGTGGACATTTGCGGTAGAGGTGCAAGAGGTAGCTTGTTTTCTTCATCTCGAGCTGTAGTCTCAAAGCCATGCGTTAGAATGTTTTGAAAAGTTACAGTAGCGCTGGGGTGGACCTTTTGGGGTCGAGGTGGACCCATAGCGGTCCGATTGGGTCGTGTGAGGTATCAGTAGGGGAGCGTCCAACTGGATGATTGTCAGGTGGAACTGGCGTAATTTTGCGCATGCGCAGACGGGGAATTGTGGGAAATGGGAATAGGAAGGGACGTTTTGAGATCGAGATGGAACCATAGTGTTCTGATTGGCCCATATGCGGTCTTACTTTGAAGTTCTCTTGGGGTAGCCTTCGATTGGACTGGTGTCTAGTCCGGTTTCATCATTCTGCGCATGCGCAGTCTGACCGTAGTATAGAAAGCAGGCATTTTGGGGGTGTGAAGGAAGTTGTTTGGGATAAACATGGACCATTCTTGTTCCTCATAGGCCGAGTCGGATGTCAAATTGAAGGTTTCGTGGTGTAGACCACGAATTGAGGGATATCCATGTCATCTCTGACGTCATTGGTGACGTCATCAGTACGAGTATTAGCGAAAGCGGAAATTCGGAAGTGCAAACAAGCGCGTTTGGAGGAGATATTAACCTTGTTCCATCCGGTTACCTGGTAGAGTTACCTTAGCGTATCCGGAAGCAACGTCAAAGAGGTCAAATGCAAAATTTTTAGGTCAACTTGGGATCGTGGTGGACCAACGCCTCAACGCCTATGTTAACGCATTAACGCTTTATCTTAACGCCATAACGCCCTAGCATAACGCATTGACGCCATGATGCAAACAGTTGAAAGAAATATCAACACGCTCATAAGTGTTCATATAGTTTATTATCCCCTCCATCACATCATACCCGCGCTGGGGGAGCCGCGTTGGGTATGTTTACAATTCAAGAAGGCTCTTGTCCAATCAGAAGCCGTCGTTTGAGAAAGTTCAATCTTCGTTCGGTGTAACCAAGCATCATCGGGCAGTCCAGGATACCGCTGAAGCAGCATATCCTCAAACAGTTGTTTGCGCATTCTGATCGTATTTTCCAGGGTCTGGGTTGGTGGTAACCTCATACCCTCATCCAACTGACGCTTGATCTTCATGATGGCCGCCTTTCATTTCAAGCGGGAGCAGGCTATACCGTTTATACATGGTCATGGCACAGCAACACCACCACCACCACCACGCATGCGCACCCGTGGTGCACCCGCACCCTGGTGTACCCTATGCCATACGGGCTATAGTGTACAGGATGCACCACGGGTGCGTGCGCATGCGTTGTGGTGGTGGTGTGTGGTGGTGGTGTGCGGTGGTAGTGGTGGTGGTGGTACGTGGTGGAGGTAGTAGCGGTGATGGGTGGTGGTGTAGATATAGGGATTAACAGTCCATATGTATTGGTCGACTAATCAACATGTCCTGTACGTGTACGTTCTGTCAGAGATATTTCTCTCGTCGCGATAGTATGCTCAGACAAATTCAATGCAAACACAACCAAGAGACACCACCGAGTCCCGCTATAGATCCGCCAAGTGGAGTGGAGCATCCCTATACGATGACGGTGAGCGGCCCTACGGGATGTGGAAAGACGTCTTGGGTGACGTCTTGGTTGTTACACCTTTCCCTAAGGAAGGTGTGACATCCCTAGCTCCAATGCGCGTTGTATGGTGTTATAGCCAATGCCAGCCCGCGTACGAGAATACGCGATTACATCAGGTGAGCTTCGTCCCAGGAGCTGTATTACTTCGATTCAGAGCAGACCAACGTGGTAGTGCTAGATGACCTGATGAGTGCAGCCAAGGACAATTCGAAAATCGCGAACCTTTTCACCAAAGGGTCTCATCATCGCAATCTGTCCGTCATCTATTTGACCCAGAATCTCTTTCCTCAAGGGAAGGCGTCCAGAGATATTGCCTTGAACTGCCAATATTTTGTGTTGTTCTCCAATCCCATCGACAGAGCACAAATCCGTGTGATTGGTAGTCGAAATTATCCTCAGAACATTGATCATTTCATGCAGGCGTTTCAAGGGCGACAAGTCGTCCATACTGCTACCTGTTCGTAGACTTGAAAGCTCATACCCCCGAAGATCGCCAGTTGACGACGCACCTGTTACCCGGCGAGGGGTCACCAGAACGTCATATACCCTTACACCATCCACCGTTCAGCAGTAACAGCCCACCCCCATACAGCGGATCCCCTTCATACCATCAGTCCCGGAATACCACCCAACCGTGAAGGACCAACCCAAACCCGTACAAGGGAATGAACACAACGTGAACTCGAGGCTATGGAAGGATGTGTTCAAAGAAAGTATGAACGCCGAGACGTTGGAGGGCACAGAAAACAAGTTTCAACACAAAGAGTATTCGAAAGAGGATGCCGCAATTTTAGCCCATAACACATTGGCAACCAGACTATGACGGACTTACGTCAGCAGTATGCCGACCCCGTGACCCATACGAAATTGTTGGACAAGGACCCGGTCCATATGGAAATCGAAAGAACATCGTCGATGTGCAAAACCTCGGCCATGAACTGGAAAGCGGCGTATGCCATAGCAATAGCATGAAAGAAGCACCTGTTTGAACGCATCATTAAGACGAAAAGCGTTCCACTATAAATAGCTCACAGGGCACCATCTCCCTCATTCCACCATGAGCACTACGGAGTCCACATTGCCTGATGTGGGATATTCTAGCTGAAGCGTTACGTCGAGCCAACGTTCAAGTCGATGCTATTATTGATACAGTTCAAGAGATCACCGAGACCGCTCAGCACCAGCGCATGCGTTGTCATCTTATCACGCTCAAAGATTACATCCAATGGGTGACACGGGTATGTCTTCTGCTCTATAAGAAACAGATAGTACCCAAACAGGATACCAACACAACTACCCGTGCCCAGAGTCTTCTGACCCTGCATGAGGCATTTCAGACCGTTATGGAGACGCAGCTGGAGACGGGAAAATATCTTCTTCAACCAGCAACACGATGATGTACGGCAATGGATGATCGACAATGCATAAGGCGTTGGGATAGGGCGTTAAGGTGTTGAGACGGGCGTTAAAGCGTAACGACGGCCGTTGACGGGCGTCACTGCATTTCGATGAATTAGTGGCAATTCCATGAAAATCAGAGCTTCTGAGCTAGTTCACCAGGGCGTTGAAGCGTTAAGCTAGACGTTGGCGGGCGTTACTGTCTTTAAAAGCAAGAGTATTTCCAAAATACGCACATTCGGCGTTCAACCGTCAACATTGGTTGACGGCGAGATTCTGCTGGTGGACGTTACTGCTGGTGGACGAGATTCTGCTGGTGCGTTGTAATTTTTACCTGTATATGGCGAGATTCTGCTGGTGGACGTTTCGTCCCCGAGGCCCGCCCCCTCTACAGACCTTTTGGTCTTTGATATATGTTGGCATTGTGGGAAGTTGACATCGGGCCTTAAAGATTAGTCTTTTGTGTTAAATGCCGTCATTTTCATCTGACGACGATACAGCTCACCAATCCCCAGTGTACGAGTTGTCAAAGCGACACAGCTCACCAATTACCAATATACGAGTTGTCAGAGCATCTCCATCACATCTCTCTAGATTTTTATCTAATACCGCTTATGCCGGCTCTGGGGGCCGTGTGGTCATGTCATCCAAGTTGCCACATGAACAGGTACAATAAAAGCGTACTTGAGATACAAAAAATATCACGAATCGTTAGATTCTTGGTATGTGCATTCCATACCTAAATGATGTGCGGTTAAAAATAGACATAGGTTCGCGTCTTCGGCCTTAAATGTATGTAAACATTTTAACAACACCCCGTAAAAGTATATATTTTCCGAATGGTCACAATCGTGCTATTATTCCAGGAGGCAATTGAGCTATTCAAACTGAAAAGGAAAGACGTACAATCCTCCTTAAACCTTCTTCAACTTTTCTGAAAAACTCCATAAACTCTACGAAAATGTGTCAAATCCGACCCACCATCCATAGAAAACAAACGAAATGATTTTCTTGTTAGACATGTGAAAGTTTCTCCGTTCAACGGGCATTTTCAAATTTTATCGACATCAAGGAATCATCATTTTCGTTCCCCGAAAAAGTGAGGATTTTGGCCTGCCAGATATTCAATTCCGGAAACGGTTAACTCTGCAGTGGCGCGTGTGTGATAAGCAAGCAAATGTTATATCCTCGTTTGAAGAAATGGTTACGTCCAGCAGGGTGATACTACAGATATCAGTTAGTACAAAGGGAAGAAGAATTACCATGCTATCAAAAATAGGCGACCTTTCTTATTATGAAATTAGGGCGGGGCCACTTTGTACGAAACCGTGGCAAGTGTGGAGTGCACCCTTAAGGCTAGGGTGTTTTCTCAGAATTTCAGTTCTCAAGGCTATGGCAATCTGGAAGTGTTTGCGAGTTTCCTGGTATGCGACACTTGCTTGTAGTATGCAGTTTTATCGGATTTCGCGTCAATCACTTTCCCCCTACCCCATTTTTGTTTTTGCGACTTTTGCTACAAAATCACGAGTTTACGAGCTCAATAAGAATATCATAGCATTATGCTTTGACCGTGCCAATGAAATCCATGTAGAAAGACCGGGAGCGTTGACCAGCTTTCGAATGAGACATGAGAAGCAAAATAAACGCATGGGAGTACAAACTTCGAGATAAAAGGGACGGAACCAGAATAATACACTCTCATTCACTTTAGATCAGGGTGCTGGTGTGATCCGCATTGAAAATTAATCACTTTGACATTCACATTGACAATAATGGGACATACAGGTCACTAATCGTAACATATATGCTTAACCAAGGAGAGGTAATTCTGTATAGGTCCAAATAGTATATATACAAGCCAATGCTATCATACCATGTAGTATTCATAAAATCGAAACATTTTTGACTAAGATAAATGAACTTTACGATCCCGTTCCATATCAAGTCATTACAAGGTCAGAATAGGCGCTTTTAACGAGTGTAGTGTACGAGAACATACAATATTTGGCCTACTCGTGTATTATAACCATGCAATGGAGCCTACATTAAGGGTGCGTTCCACACCTAAATGATGAGCGGTTAAAAATAGATATAGGTTCGGGTCTTCGGCCTTAAATATATGTAAACTTTTTAACAAAATCCCTGTAAAATTATATATTTTCCTAATGGGCACAATCATGCCATTATTCCAGGAGACAATTGAGCTATTCAAATTGAAAAGGAAAGACGTGCAATCCTCCTTAAACCTTCTTCAACTTTTCCGAAAAACTCCATAAAAGGTACGAAAATGTGTCAAATTCGGCCCACCATCCAGAGAAAACAAACGAAATCATTTTCTTGATAAACATGTGAAAGTTTCTCCGTCCAACGGGAATTTTAAAAAGGCGAAAAAAACATGTGGTCGACCTACTCGTTTTTTGTTAAATTTTATCGACATAAAGGAATCATTTTCGTTCCCCGAAAAAGTGAGGATTTTGGCCTGCCAGATATTCAATTCCGAAAACGGTTAACTCTGTAGTGGCGCGTAGGTGCGATAAGCAAGCAATTGGTATATCCTCGTTTGAAGAAATGGTTACGACCAGCAGGGTGATACTACAGATATCAGTTAGTACAAAGGGAAGAAGAATTACCATGCTATCAAAAACAGGCGACCTTTCTTATTATGAAATTAGGGAGGGGCCACTTTGTACGAAACCGTGGCAAGTGTGGAGTGCACTCTATACTGTGAAGTCATGTGGCTCTGTCAGTATGTCGGCACCTCTTCCCACTTCCCTTATATGCGTTGTAATTTTTACCTGTACATGGCGAGATCCTGCTGGTGGACGTTTCGTCCCCGAGGCCCGCCCCCTCTACAGACCTTTTGGTCTTTGATATATGTTGGCATTGTGGGAAGTTGTTGCTGGATCGACATCGGGCCTTACAGACTAGTCTTTTGTGTTAAATGCCGTCATTTTCATCTGACGACGATACAGCTCACCAATCCGCAGTGTACGAATTCTCACAGCGACACAGCTCACCAATTACCAATATACGAGTTGTCAGAGCATCTCCATCATAGCTCTCTAGATTTGTATCTAATACCGCTTATACCGGTGCTAGGGGCCGTGTGGTCATGTCATTCAAGTTGCCACATGAACAGGTACAATAAAAGCGTACCTGAGATACAAAAAAATATCACGAATCGTTAGATTCTTGGTATATGCTTTAGAATAGGTTAACCAGAAGACTATACTGTGAAGTCATGTGACTGTCAGTATGTCGGCACCTCTTCCCACTTCTCTTATATGCGTTGTAATTTTTACCTGTATATGGCGAGATTCTGCTGGTGGACGTTTCGTCTCCGAGGTCCGCCCCCTGTACAGACCTTTTGGTCTGTGACATATGTTGGCATTGTGGGAAGTTGATGTTGGGTTGACATCGGGCCTTACAGACTAGTCTTTTGTGTTAAATGCCGTCATTTTCATCTGACGACGACACAGCTCACCAATTACCAATATACGAGTTGTCAGAGCATCTCCATCATAGCTCTCTAGATTTGTATCTAATACATGTACTCTAGGTTTGTATCTAATACCGCTTATGCCGGTGCTAGGGGCCGTGTGGTCATGTCTTCCAAGTTGCCACATGAACAGGTACAAGAAAAGCGTACCTGAGATACAAAAAATATCACGAATCGTTAAATTCTTGGTATGTGCTTTAGAATAGGCTAACCAGAATACTATACTGCGAAGCCATGTGGCTCTGTCCGTATGTCGGCACCTCTTCCCACTTCCCTTATATGCGTTGTAATTTTTACCTGTATATGGCGAGATTCTGCTGGTGGACGTTTCGTCCCCGAGGCCCGCCCGCTGTACAGACCTTTTGGTCTTTGATATATGTTGGCATTGTGGGAAGTTGACATCAGGCCTTACAGATTAGTCTTTTGTGTTAAATGCCGTCATTTTCATCTGACGACGATATAGCTCACCAATCCCCAGTGTACGAGTTGTTTCAGCGACACAGCTCACCAATTACCAATATACGAGTTGTCAGAGCATCTCCGTCATAGCTCTCTAGATTTGTGTATAATACCGCTTATGCCAGTGCTAGGGGCCGTGTTCTCATGTCATCCAAGTTGGTACAATAAAAGCGTACCTGAGATACAAAAAATATCACGAATCGTTAGATTCTTGGATAGTTATGCTGTGATGCAGGGGATAATAAATTATATGAACACTTATGAGCCAATGACGTCACAGATGACATGGATATCCCTCAAGTCGTAGTTTACATTACGAGAGCTTCAATTTGACATCCTACACGGCCTATTAGGACCAAGAATGGTCCACGTTTATCCCAAACACCTTCCTTCACACCCCCAAAATGTCTGCTTTCTATACAACGGCCAGACTGGGCATGCGCAGAATGATGAAACCGGACTAGACACCAGTCCCATCGGAGGCTACCCCAAGAGAACTTCAACATAAGACCGTATACGGGTCAGTTGGACCACTATGGATCCATCTCGACCTCAAAACGTCCATTCCAATGCCCTTTTTCTACTGTGCATGCGCAGATAGACGATATTCCCACCCCACACCCATCCAGTTGGATGCTTCGCCACGAGTGCTTCACACCGATATCTCTCACGACCCAATCTGACCATTATGAGTCCACCTCAACCCCAAAACGTCCCTTCCCATGCTCTTTTCCCACAATTCCCTGTCTGCGTATGCGCAGAATCACGTCAGATCCACCCCACAATCATCTAGTTGGACGCTCCCCTGCTTCACATTGATACCTCACAGGACCGAATCGAACCGGTATGGGTCCACCTCAACCCCAAAACGTCCCTTCCCATGCCCTTTTCCCACAATTCCCTGTCTGCGCATGCGCAGAACGACGTCAGATCCACCCCACAATCATTCAGTTGGACGCTCCCCTACTTCACACTGATACCTCACACGACCGATTCGGACCGCTAGGGGTCCACCTCGACCCCAAAACCTCCACCACAGCGCATGGCCTCGAGACCCCTCCCATCGTGTTCTACAGCTCGAGATAAAGAAATCAAGGGGCCACATCCTATACCGAAAATGTCTATGAGTGGATTTCCCATCAGATTAATCATTGTTCAATGCGCCATAATGGACCTAACAGACCAATATGTAGGGGGGAGATGACTCTTGTTGGGCCGTCACGTGACCGAAAGTAACGTCACCGGAAGTGATCCGGATGTGGCCTTTGACCCGGATGCGACCCGGATGTTACGTGACCGGATGTGACGTCGCCATCATTGGGACCATCATTTTTCATAAGTTTCGTACTACTTACGTGATATTTTATCAACTGAAATCTATTGAATGGTCTCAGAACACACTGGTCTGAAGGCGAAGGGAGGGTCTGGTAGCGAGACTGCTATCCGATGCACTCGTACCTAAAATCTCAATATAATTCTCCGGGTAGCCTGACAATACGAATTCAGAGCAATATTTTGAAATCCCATATCCTCTAACTTCAGAAAGCAGACATACCCACGTGTAGTGAGGATACATATAACTGTGTCTATTAAATGAGAGCATGTGGGTGACTTTAAAAATAACAGGCTAATTAACTCACCGTGTCACATTTATTACTAATTTTGTCACCTAGGAAGTGAAATTGTCCACCTGCTAACGGCGTAACAGCTCTTATCGGTCTCTGGTTCAACAGTCAAACGGACCACAGCAGTGTTAAGTGCTCAAGTAGTATATAACTAACTTCTTATTACTTTTGCGGATGAGGCGTGAGGCTGTGGAAAGACGTCACTTCCGGTCACGTAACTTGCGGGTCAAAGGTCACATCCGTTAGTTTCTGCAAATACGCTCAGGCTTCCCTGGGACGTAGCCGATCTCAGGTCAAGCTCTCCATATCAGCAGAGAGACTCTCAGCAGTTTCTGTTTCGGTATTAATCGGTGATGTCACAATACGATTCCATCTAACGGACAAGAATGAATATGACGGATGTAGCCCAAAATGGCGGCTTCTGATTGGACAAGAGCATACTTGAATTGTAAACTTATCCAACGCGGCACTCTCCCAGCTTGGGTATGATGCAACATTGGGGAGAATAAACTGTATCAAACTTGTGGGCGTGATGATCTTTCTTTCTCTCACCTGTCTGCATTAATGCGTCAAGGCGTTGGGATGAGCGTTAAGGCATTAAAATAGGGCGCTAAGGCGTTAAGATACATGTAGGTGTTAAGGCATTACTGTAAAACTCTCCACAAAGGTCATGTGTCAAATATACTGGGTTACTGCATTCTCTGCTACTAAGGGGGCAACTGGACCTTAAATACGCGGCACATTAGAAGCAAGGATAATCCATCTCGACCCCAAAATGTCCACCTCTAATTCATTTTCTCCACTATTCTTTGTCTGCACATGCACAGGTGGGCGATATTCCCATCCAGTCGGACGCTCCCGCACGAGTGCTTCAACATGACACCCCGTGGGACACATTCGGACCAATATTGGGGCAAATGGGCGGCATTTCCACGACCAGTCGAACGCCACCCCACTGAGTGTTTCAATATGACACCTCACACGACCCATTTGGACCAATATTGGTCCATCTCTACGCCCAAAACATCCATTTCAATGCCCCTTTTCTACTGTTGTATTTTCACGAGACACCCGTCCAGTCGGACTCTTCTCTACGAGTGCTTCAAAATAATAACCCATACGGCTCATTTGGACCACGGATAGTCCAACGCGACCCCAAAACGTCCACCTCAGGCCTGCCTGTGCACTGCCCATGCGCAGTCAGAACTGTTTAACGAAAGTCATCCCATGGCCTCGAGACCCCTACCAACGTATTCTACAGCATGAGACAGAGAAATCAAGGTGCCACATCGCATACCGCCAACATCGAGGCGTGGGTTCCCCATTGGGCCTATACCATAGAAGTATATATAATATAAGATGAGATAAAATTTATTGACCATTGCAGACCGGCAATACAGTCATAAATAATAATCACATTTACAGAACATCAATAACCAATTGTGTTTGTGGTACTAGTACTGGGAAACTCACACTCACTGTAATCTCAAGGTTTCACAAATACCGGCTCGTAGACTCTTGCCTATCTACATTTCCATAACGACCACGTTCTATCTCTAACCAATGTGCACTGATTTTGTATTTACATAAGAGTGCTTCTCATTTTTCTACTGGTCAGAATAGCAATATAGCTTGATCTACAGAAAGTACTTTTTATCGAGGGAAGAATATTTAGCTTGCTACAGGAATGTATATTGGCGAGCATAGACGACTTTCAATACGTATAACATTGTCTAAATCAAGTTTTATAATATTACATTTTTTAAGAAATAAGTAACCGAATCCACAGAAGCTCAATAGCGTAAGTAGTATATAAAGAGCAAATTCCTTAGCATTTATGCAAATGAGATGATGTCATCGATGACGTCACAGAGCTCTCGTCCAATCAGAAGCCGTCAAAGGTCAAACCCAGGTCAAAGGTCACAGAGGTCAAAAGTAGTTCCGTTACTTCCGGTCACGTGACATGTATTCTTCCGCGGTCTGGCGGCCAGAAAGTAGTCCGGCGGTGCTGCTGCCGGAAAAAAGTAGTCCCAAGGCCATACCTTGCTTTTCGCCTATGCCGTCACTATGACGTCACACCCAGGTCAAAAGGTCACTGTGGGGTAATAACCGGAGTTATCTCCCCTTAGTTTTTTGTCACCAGGGGCAACGAGGGCACCTGGCCATATATACCAGCCATCAAGGTCAATACGACCGAATTAACTCTTTCAAATGGTTAACTACGGTATACAAAATAACCCAAACTCACAATGTTGTATGAAAAAACACATTTTATAACAGAGAACACAACATATATACAACAGTTATTTCCCCTTATTATAACAGTCCAGTGGAATATCCGCAGTGTCAGCTTTAGCGTTTATAGAACATATATATAACAGTTATTTCCCCTTATTATAAAAGTCCGGTGGAATATCCGCAGTGTCAGCTTTAGCGTTTATAAAACATATATATATACAACAGTTAGTTCCTCTTATTATAAACATTAGAAAGCCCAGTGGAATATTCGCAGTGTAAGTTCATATTTATCACTCTAAATATCCAGATACGTTGTAGTCACACCATCGGAGAGCACTTTGCGCTTGGGGTAGAAGTACGTGAAGGCGTCTCGCTCCTGGGTATACGAGCGCATCTGGTTCTCGATGATACGGGAACCTTTATTGGTCCCACCGGCACTGGTCTGGCTCTGGAGTACATCAAGGTATAGGGCTTTGGTGATGTTGGGGTCGCGTCGACTGACTCCTTTGCAGCTGAATTTGTTGTTGTCTCCACCATCGCAATAGTATGTTTTGGAACACAGAGCGATCATGGCCTCACCGCTCCATTCTAACTTGAAGAGGCCGGGCGTCCGCTTGTCGTAGGTGTAGTGGTCTTTCCTCGGTAGCCATTCATCTCTTTCCGCTTCATACTGGGCTCGTAGTTCTGGTTTCACGAGCGATTCCCAGTCCGGGTTGGAGACGGCCATGTATGCCGAGTCGGTATCCATTTCCATCAATTGCCAGTCTGATTGGTTGAAATACACTCCCATGAAATCATAGATGAATTCCAGCATTCGCAGTTTGGCCAGCTGGTACACCATGCACCAGATTTGTAGCGGCAGGTTATATGTTATGGTCTTTTTGGCTGAAGTCACTTCGTAGGTGGTGTCGTCAATCAGCTCCATGCGTCGGAATAGGGGTGAATTCAGGCGTTTGCGGGCTTGTTTTGTGGTGCAAATGTTCACGGTGACGTGGCGGTCCTGATTGGTTACCGTTTTTCCATATCCGTTGTTGCCAAGCAACTTCATCGTTTCCGCGATGATGGCTTTACTGGGGTCGGCGTCTCCTTGGCGACGGGCGGTGGTCACGTCGTTCGCGAACTTCTCGAAACAAGCCTCGGGGGTGAATTCCATGACTTGGTATATTTTGGTAATTTCCAGTCCGTGCCTCATATACCACTGAAGCAGAGGGGTACCGAGCAAAAAATTTTTGCCCCACATACTACCGATCAACATACGCCGCGGTCGTGTTAGGTAGTCGTGTTCAGCGTATGTGCGCATATGGTCCCCCATATCATCTCGACTCACCTCGGTGTTTTAAAAGATGGGCGGGCATTCGCTAAACGTGTCTTTCAAGTGGTCAGGGACGTGCAGATCACATTCCACGAATCCATAAAGGTCTCCCGTCTCAACTGTGCGTAGGATGTCGGTCATGGTGATGACAGTCCGGTAATCCAGCAGTCGGTCGTGGGCGTGTAGGAAAGAATATAACTCAGGTTGACGGCGTTGCATGTGGTGGAACTCACATTCCCATAGTTGTACATAGTCGTAGCCCAGCCCTCGAATGTAGTCACGATTTTTGTCTACTTCTTGACGTAAGGCGGCCGGGGTCAGTCCACGGCGCTCGTTATAGCGCCCGCCCGCGAACGAACACTCATGGCCGTGCCAATAACAGCCGTGGAACTGGAACACGGTCGGTATTGTATTGATGATAGCAAATCCGTCCACGGGAAGGCGCCGATCTCCAATCCGTTTTTCCGTGTGGTTGCCTTGGTGACGGATAGTGACGCCTCGTCGCTGACTTTCCCAATCCAGCCATTGTTCTGCTTGATGTTTTGTAGATCGTTGGGCTTTGAATTCCCGCCCCTCAGGGAGCCACCGCGTATAATGACCGGCCGGCATGGGTTTACTCAAACACGATAAGTAGAGGGCATTGGCGTCAAATCCGATGATTTTTTGACACAGTTTTTCTCCCCGGATACGAGTCAGCTCTTTCTCATGGTACCGATGGAATATAATACTGGGGCCGCCTACGATATTTCCTTTCAAACAGTCAAACATGTCGGCGTCTTTCTGTTCGATGAGAGCGAAGAAAGTGGGTAAATCTTGGAACAAATACCGCAGGGTCAGACCGGGGATGCTTACACAGTCTTTGAATACGTCGACACCCATATCTCGGTAGAAGGCGGCCATTTTGTCGGTAGCTTCCAAAAATGGGACGACATCCAGATTGTTGTAATACACCGGGAAATCCCGGAGAGTTTGCATACCTTCACGGACCCACACCTGTTGCAATTCGATATAGAGGGCGTCAGATAATCCTTCTCCTTTGAGTTCGTTATAGAAGGCCTCCTGAGGTGGAAGTTGCGGTTCGTCCAAACGCTCGAGATTCGTCGTGTAGTTGTATGGAAAGCAACTTTTCCTCTCTGCGCAGTCGTAGGCTTTCACCCACTGGTCATAGCTGTAATTCGGCGCCAGGTAATTCCGTACATCTAAGAATCGTAGTGAAGTCGTGGATAGAGCGACGTCGTTGTGGGTCTTCTTAATGATGCATTTCACATTTCCAGCTTTGGCGAGATAGGTGTACAAGAATTCTTTGATTAAGTTCAAATCATACCGTCCCGAGTTAAATCCAAGCACGGGTAATTGACTCATGTATTCCAACAAACGCAGTTTCAGTTTCTGCGCGTAGGGTTTTGGTGGTTTGTGTTCCTCACTTTCGTCTTCGTCGTCAGTATCGTCCTCCCCATCCGATGTTGGAATACGCGCATCAAGTGCCGCTAATACATCACGGTAGGTAGTCGAGGCGAGATGTGCCGCACTGGTTTGACTGAGGGTTTCCAGGTAGTCCATCATTCGTGTAATCAGTTCATGGGGGTCACTGGTAGAGACGAAACACACCGGTGAATACTCACACTCAATGGAATGTGACACTGGGTCCATTGCGTTTTGGCCGATACCTTTTCCATGGGTTCTAATAGGGCTTCAAAATCATAGCAGGCTCGGTAAGGGAAATAACGGTGATCCATGGGGACGTCAATACCTTCATCTGCCAGGTCTTCAAATATGGTGGCCGTGTTGTGGAATACGCCGCCGGGGAATTTTCGTTTGCTGGTCTGGTCACAGATTTTCTCGTGGCGGTGTAAGTTGACCGAGCGATCAAACACGCGATGGCATTTACTACCACTGTATGACTGGGCATACCTGTTTATGTCCGTGATGTACGAGAAATGCCCGCCCGTGTCCGTGTGGTACAAATTCAATTTCATGGTTGTGTCGTATTTCCCCGCGGAACGATGTACGAGTCGGGCTTTGAGTTGTGGGGCGTCATTGTCATCATCCACGTGTTGGGCTAGACTGTACACGACAATATTGACGTGGAATAAATGTTCCACCACATCCAGTTGTGATAACGGGACCCCGCGGAAGTGCTGTTTTCCCATGTTCTGCTCACGTAAGTATTTTTCCCAATAGCAGTTGGCCAATTTATCACAATCTGTGGGTGGACGTTTGTTGAGATGGATAGCCAGGCAGCGAAATAAACATTTCCGATCGGTGGAGGGCCCATAGCTTCCACCTACTAAAGCGTACATGCCTTCTCTGTGTTTCAACCAGCCCGGGAGATGGATGGGGGCGCCGATAGGGTGGTCGATCATTTTAGTGACGTAAAACGTAACATTGGTTGTCATCTCTACTTGCCATTTGGTGTCGGGGCGTTGTTGTCGGGCCCATTCCAAACGATCCAAGCTTTCTAGTTGGTCCAGTACTGTGTCCAGGGACGGGCGATCGGTAATGGTGAAAGGCTGCTCGAACACCAGGGTATTGTTACTGGGGTAATAGTACCGGAGCTGGCCTGTCTCTTTATGCCGTAATAAATACCCAAACGTGAGATTTAATTTGAACGCTGTGGCTTGGTCCTCGAAAATAGTATAGGCGTAGTGGGGGAGACGGGTGTTTTCCTCTAACCGAAAATTGTATAAGTCCAATATCGGTCGATGGCGGTAAAAACAGTGCCTGATAGTAGGCCAGTGCCGTTGGTAGATTGTACGCACATCTTGTTGTCTCGGTAGTATTTCTATAGGCGGGTCGTCAGGATCTGTGGTAAAATTTCCCTCAGCAGTGGGCGAACAGGCGAACGGTGATCGTTGCATGTTTGTACAGCGTGTAGAATATATTCGTATTATTGCGTAAGAGGGCTTCGCCTAGACTTTGAGAAAATGGATACAGATCTCGAAAACTGCCCCTTTTTATAGAAAAATACCCATCTATGCTCGGGAAAAACCCCCGACGTTCGACCAACGTATTTGTCAGCCGCCAGTCACAGTTGCGCGAAATCGGTTTCATGTCAATGTACGCGATGACCTTTAGCGACGTATACCAAACGTACCGACTGGGCTATGGCCCGAAGCCAGGTTCGGGGAAACCCCCTTTCGGAAATATATTTGTTCTCATATAAATGCCCTTTTTCAAACTGAAGCCCAGTTTTCAAACTTTTCCCATACAGCGAACCCCCTGATGTGTTCTTTTGGAGTTGTGGCGAACCACAGTAAAATCCTGGCTACACCCCTGATTGTTTACATTCTGTGTCATTTGAAAAAAAAATGTCTAGTTTTGTTAATTCAAAAGAATGTATAGTTTTGTTAAAAAAAAATGTTTTGATCCCATAAGTTAAGATAACTTTATTGACACTGAAACACAGTCACATGGCTGGTTATATGGTCATTTGGCACAAAAGGACGAAAATACAACTGTCAGCGTGAAACAATGTGTTCGATGGAACGGGGCGGGGAAGATTTTATTTTTATAGTTTGGCAGATCGTATTTCAGTAAAAAACACGGGGAACCCTCTCCACAGGCATTTTACACCAAATAGCTGAACCCATGGAGACCAATATACATAATCTATAGGTGTTGTACCATGTTATTGTGGTCAGCCTATGATAGAGTGCCACCCCAGTGTCGAGCGTTTTATTGACCAGTTTGCACAAGCAAAAGAAAAATTACAACGTTCGTCAAACGTATGCTGAGCGACAGAGCATGACGTCATCGGGGGACCTTCATGTGGTCTTCCGTGGTATGAATGAATGACTTAGATATGAATGAATGAATTAGTTTGATATAATTTTGTTTGGTACGGATGATTTAAAAGGGTGGAAATCATCCGAACAGGTCTGTTTCCGTCTGTTTGTGTAAGAAAAATGGCTGCCCAAGGCCAATTTCCCGGATAATAGTTCCATTCAAACGGCAGCCCCATCTATACACTATACACGCAAGGGAGACAACTCGGACTAGGCCAAGCCTCTTGTAGGCAAAGGTGATGCCCCCTGATTCGTACATTTCCATCTATTTTGCCTGTATAGGGTGGTGGTCGTTTTCTGTGGATTTTACTATGGGCTGTGAGGTTGATCATGTAGAATACGATGGGCAAAGCTATGAATTTTTTTTTAAGTACCGGGTAGGCTTGTATATACATTCATACGGGTTCGGTGCATAGGTGCATACTGGATGAACATTTTGAGGTCTGGAGCACTAGTGGACCGATTGGGTAGAGTGAGGTCTTATTTTGAAGCTCTCGTGAAGGCGCACTGGACTAGGGTGTTGTTTGTTTTAAATATTCTGCGCATGCGCAGACAGTCCGTATTATGGAAATAGCCGTTTTGAGGTCAAGGTGAGCCCCTAGTGGGCCTATGGTGTCGTATGAGGTATCAATGTAAAGCAGTCATGGAGGAGCATGCGCCTGGACTAGTGTGTTGTTTGTTTTCAACATTTTGTGCATGCGCAGTAGACAAAGTGTACGGAGATACACGTTTTGGGGCCGAGGTGGGCCACTAGTGGGCCTATGGTGTCGTATGAGGTATCAATGTGAAGCAGTCGTGACGGAGCATCCCGCGGGCTGGCTGAAACGTAAAACTGACGTCATTCTGCGCATGCGCAGTAGACAAAGGGTATAGAAATAGACGTTTTGGGGGTCTAGGTATGCAACTAGTGTTCTGATTGGGTCGAGTGATGTCTTATTTTAAAACTCTCATGAAGGAGTACTCTACTGCACTACATGCCCCATATTGGGCATTCATGCTTACACAGAAAACACACTAGACAGGGTATTGAAATCGCTTCTTTTTTTTCTTTTTTTTATTCAGTGAACAACAACAACGTGAGAACAACCACGTGAAAAACTGAAGCCCAGAACAGGGGGCTTTACGTGAAAAAATTTAAGCACAGAACGGGACTTGTACATTGAAATGAACGGCAGCCCAGTCATATACGAGTACATCTCGGTCCTCGGCCTTGGGGTACTCGTCAAACATGTGGACGATGGTAGATAAGGGTCTTCCCCGACATCGATGGTACAGGTAAAACAAGCAATATTGTCCGCACACCATACTGTCCAGGCTTTGCAACGTTTTAGTATTCCAACACCACGTCTCTGTGCCTTGATCCATGAAGTCTGTTAAATCGGAATGGAGGGGTGGTAGGCCGTACGGATCAAAGTATTCACCCTGCTCTTCTGTCAAGTACACGGCCACCCAGTGTTCACCGGGTCGATCCATCGGGTCTGTATTCAGGACGTAAGCAGCAGGATACACACGGTCTAATGGGAACACGTCTCGGGCGAACACTCCTTGAAAGACCATGCGTGTCCCTGCATCAGTCTCCAGCACGGTGCGTGTCTGGTCTGTATCCATGTTAGGTGGCAAAGTCACACAGGACGTTACGGCTTTTATCGATTTGAATGATGTTGTCAAACTCAGCGTAGCAAATCACATTGATGGTTTTCGGTAAAGGTGTCCCGAAATGCAGTTCCAAGCGTAAGTTGCCTTTCTTGACGAGACTCAGTTGATGATCGTTGTCTAAAACAGAACGAAACGTCAGATCGAAACAGAACAATGTGTACCCTCTGCCGAAATCGTCTCGACTGATCATATTTCCCTCGTCTTGGTTGATTTGGCCAGTTGCTGTGAAGAGGTTCAGATAGCTCCGGATGTAATTGTCCGTTCCGAAATTAGGTTGTAAGGGGCGTGCCGGTACATGTTGGCCATCCACATGCAGGGCCACGAAATTGATGTTGAACGCTTTTAGGTTGGACGGATTCCTCGAGAGAGTCCCATTATAACTGACGTTCTCCACACAGGCTAGGGTTAAACGCTTGGGCAAATCCCCCAGGAACAGGTTTTCTTGATTGACAAGCATATTGCCTTTAGGAACGGAAAAGACCTTGGTCTGTACTCGTCGAATCGGGTACTGGGCTGGTTTTTTCTCCAAGGCTCTGATGTGCCCCAACTGTACACCTGGGCTCGGTTTCACTTTGCGTACAAACAGACTTGCCTCTTGGATGACAATGTTATACTCGAGGTCCTCATTCGTGGCCATCAAGGCAAACGCAGGCGTTGCGCGCACTAGTCGTATTTTGACAGGTACTCCATTCAAGAGGTATCGGTCCTGCATGAAAAAGCCCGCATGCAGACGTCCCATCATATCGACCGAGTGACTCTCTGCTGTGGCATCCACTCTCTCCGTATAGCCGTCATTATCAGGACTCGCTCCATCTTGCCTGGGGTATCTCGGTAGAACAACGGGGCTGTCAAATACGACTTTTTAGCGTCACGCCCGTAGGATAACAGCGTTTCGATGTAGGCTCGGTACGGGTACGTGTTGATCGAGGCACTCACCACTTTATCACTCAGGGCTATATCCACTTGCTGGAATAGCGAATGAAGCCAGAGATTCACTGGACCCACGGGTGCATCTGCTTTGAGGACTGACCCATCTTTATTGGTGATTTTAGCTTTCACATATAGGTACGTATGGGCTAAATCCAGGTAGGTCGTATCCGCGTTGGTGATGGTGAATTCAATGGGGCCTGTGGCTGTAATGCTGGAAAGGGGCAGATGTTCCATCCATTGACCCTCTTCGGCACTGGTCTGAGTAGGTGGGACAGTCCATAAATCAAATTCACTGTTGGTAGAAGGACACGACTCGGCATGGATGAAAGCCATCTTTAAGAAAAGATATCCTGGGTCTTCGATGTACGGCGTTGCTGGGTCGGTCGTCGACTGGTGCGTGGTCTCGGTGGTGCAGGTCTTTTATTCCCTACGGTGCGTTGTGCTTTGGTGACCAAGACGCCTCCCGCTTCTTTGGCTCGACGTTTCAGTGCTTCTTTGGGTGCCGCACCGCCCAAGACATCACCCGCGACTTGCAGTCCACTGCGCACCGCTTGTTTGCCGATCGCTTTGACCCCACGCTTCACCAAGGGCAGGAACGTTTTGACGATGCTCCCGAGTATGTTCCCCAGCCCATGTCCTCGTTGCATGCGTGTACCTGCAAAGACAGGAAAGCTACCCCCGGCCTGTTTGGTGTAATGATCGACGTAACTGGCTGTATGGCATTGATAAGGCACCTTCATTATGCAAAGTGAACCGCTCGGACTTGACGGAAATGAAGTGTCAGCACCACTTTTCCACGCTCGAATGCATTCGGTTGACCGGTGTCGTCTCTTATATAGATGACGATGGAGCTAATATCGGTCTGACTGACCGGTAGATACACGATATGCCTGAAACTGTGTGTCACTTGAGCTCCATACGTGCCTTTCACCGGGCAGACGCGCAGTAGAGGTATGTTGCTGTCGCCGACAATGTGTGCATCGACCACGTCCGAGTAGATGTATAGGCCATACATACCACCACGCATGTCCATCGGGATGTGGGCTCTCTCGCCGGTGGGGCCAGCGTACCCCCGTAGATCGAGACCCAGCATTTGCTGTAGGGTAGGACTGAGTTCGACACTCACGTTGGGGCTGAGCGTGAGACAGGCCTTGTCGTTGTGTGCGTTGTAATCGAAGTCCACATGATTTTTGAAGGGGAAAGATTTGATGGGTTTTGAAGTATTCGTGACGTCTCGTAGAGACTTATAATGCATCAGACTTCTCAGCCCACCCATGAACTCCTTGGGGGTATCGTATTGACCTTCGGGTAGTTTGAGTCGAGTTTCTTGTCCTTCGTAGGTCACCTCGTACCATACTTCATTGGCTCGCACGTTGTACCACGAGTAAGGGTATTGGATATCCACGAGTCCACATTCCCAGCGTCCAGGTAAATGCAACGGTTGCGGTAACTGGGTCACGTACTTGGGCAAGGTGTTGTCAGGAAACACATCAGCCGAGCTGTTACTGGGTGGGGTGAGGTAAAACATGACGACTGAGCTTTCCTGCTGCTGCTGTTGGTTTTAATATTTCTTCCAGCCCTTGAGCGCTAATCGTCGTGATGGTCGCGGTGACTTAGCTCTTGGTGGTTGCAGGGGGTGGCGTGGTAAAAGGGGTGAAAAAGTAGGTGCCCGCCGTGGTGGTGATTTGGGGGGTGACTCCGGTTTCCATTCGTCTTCCCAAGGTGGAGTCTGTCGTCGTGCACGACTGGGTGATTGCATAAAGGCCCAGCGGTGGGGATTCCCCACCAATTCCTGTGGTACATGCATGTCTTTCAAGCCTTGAGCGAAGACCTCCCATCCTCGAGGATCCGTGTGCGACCTGCGTTGACGCATCAGGTCATTCACTAAATCCGTCATGTGGGTACCGGGGACCACCTGATTCTGTACCAGGAGTTCACCTTTATCATTCCAAGTCATGTTAGGATTCTGTTTCATCCGTTGTAATACCAGGCCAGCTTGTTTCTTGAACGATGCAGGTACACTCTTCAGGACTTCGTCTTCGACCCACTGTGGGGCTGTAGATGGTACCCCTGGTAATGGCGACTGTTGGTGTGATGCTGAGGTCGGTGGTGTGTCGCGTGGTGGTGGTGGTGCTGTTGGGGTAGAGAGGGTTTTGTATTGGTCCATGAACGTCATGTACCGTTGAAGCGTTTCATTGTACTGTTGTACTTTCTCACTGTCGCTTAACCCCGGTCGTTGTAAGTTCTGACCCATCTCTTCATCGAGTGTGTTTATCGTCTTCACCGTAGAGGGTACGGGGTACGGTGATTGGAGGTTTTGAAGGAGCCGAGGTTCGACGAGGACCATTTTTTTCGTGTGGTTCATTGTCGGCCGAACAGTCCACCCAATACTGGACCCAACACGGAAGCGGCCAACGGTGCTAAAATGGCCCCGAGAAAGCCTCCTTTCTGTAACACCTTCTTCTTTTGTGTTTGAGAGACTCGCTTCTGGACTAAGGTTCGCAGACCTGTCTTAGACCAACTTCGCCTTCTGAGCCGGAGTCAGTGGCACGTTGCCTTTTAAGATATTGAGGCCAATCTCACACAGACAGCGCACGAGAGCAGGGTCTGCGCCGCGTACAATGGTTCGGACTAACTCGGGTGGGCCGTCTTCAATACACGGAGCGTCGGAGCGTGTTTCCGTACTCGAGCAGACATCATGTACAACTAATGCTAGAACCTCCAATCCTACCCTTTTTATTACGGGTCAACAAAGACAACATAAACAAGGAGGGTGTGTTCTATATATTTTATTATCCCCATCGTCACATACACACCCCAGCCGGGGGAGCCACTGTGGGTGTGTTTACATTATTTTTGCATGTACACGTGGTGGGTCTCTCCGGGAAAGATACCGGTCCGTAGTCGAAGGTGGTCAGGGGTGGTTTGCTCCAGGTCGAAAAGCATATACCCATACTGAGGAGTTGTGGCATCTTTAAAGGCTTCCAACGCAAACGCAGTACATCCAGGGTACATCTGTCTCGCCAGGTGCAGAGAGTTGAGTGGTATCTCTCGGGTTTTTGAAGATCACCAGGTAGTGGGCATTTAAGCTGATGTTCCGATGTTCTTTGCTTTTACTGAACAGATTCTGGACGATATAGATGATGCTCAACCGTCGATGATGGCTGCCTTTCGTAAAGAGTAGCGTGACCCGGGCATCCGTTTCCGCCATGAGATCATCCAGAGCCACCAAGGTGTCCGGTTCCAAATCGGCCAAGTTGGGTAACCCTTCCACGAAGGTGATGTGGGGCATTGCTGCATACGCCGCTTGCCATTCTCCGTACCACCACACGACTCGGGCAATGGGTGGGGTGATCATGCTGTCGGCGTGTTGGAGGAGCTTCCTGACGAAGTGCGTTTTGCCGGAACCCGTCGGTCCTGCGATGACGCAGGTGAAGGGATGTTGCCACCGAGGGTCCATGGTTGGAGGTCTATCCGCTGTCGTGGTAACCCACTCTTGTAAATTTGGTACGAGTGAACTGCGGTCGTCGATGCGTCGAGCTTTGGTACCGTTGTCGACGGACGCTCACTGTGGGTGGTCGTACTGGACACCGCAATACTTGGTGTAGGTGTGGACTGTATACTCGGTGTGGAGGTCGATGTGGACTGTATACTTGGTGTGGAGGTCGATGTGGACTGTATACTCGGTGTGGTGGTGAATGGGGTGG
>JAVTVY010004242.1:0-38468 GCA_036873755.1 Hanleya hanleyi | reverse complement strand
AATTTGAAACCGCTTCATCTCGTACTTATTCATGCTACTTATTGATGAAGCATTGTCTCGGGGTGGGTATTGATACATTTTGTGATTCATCGCCACCATAATTGGCTCTCACTTTTGTATGTGTTTGTACTATTTCTGGTATACGAAGAACTAAAGAAGACTGATTAAGCCTGTAATAAATGTTTCTAAAATAGTTACGTGTATGTCGTTTACTCAAAGATAAAAGCAAATCTAATCTGATTAGCTTATCGATAGCCTATCTCCATTGATGGACACAGCCAGGCTATATAATCATTCCTTGTGCATGACTATCAATGGACAGCAGCTCATGTGTTCTTCACTGACATGGCCCTGTGTCTCTTACGTCCAACTATACATGGACCATATTTGAATAGATTTTGATTATTGAGGTGTCAAAAAATCAGCCAGCAAGAACCTTGGAGTATGGATTCAGAATACTGATCAGCGATACGGATTTGACATTTTGGAACATGATGATGTCTTGCCGGCATCATTGAAAACTGTTGACCGCTTCTCTCTTGCAGGAAACAAGCCTATGTTTATGTATACTATGATTGTCTTTTTGAATTCGGTGCTAATACTGTTATATGGAAAATGGAATAGGTCTTTGGATTATGGACGCGGATATTCTCTAATGGACGACGGCTGGATTATGAATGACGGACTAGACGCTTGTAACTGCAATTGATATCATGATGAGGATGGACGTATATATATGCCATAATTTAATGTGATTATGCTCCCGTACTGTATGGGCGCTCTTCAATGGCGTTACACCATCAGACGTTTGAAAATGTTTTTCGGTAACTCATAAAAAAAATCTTTTCACGTTTATGTACAATTCACTATTGAAAGAATCAACGTTACACCCCACACGCTCCCTAACCAAACACTCAAAGTGGTGATCGATCCCGCCGTGGTTAATCGGCAGACTTTCAAACGGATGAACCTGAATCTAATAAAAGGAATCGACCGTTCAGTGATTAGTTTAAAGATGATTTACCGGGGAAAACGTTCTAGAGATTGCATGGACAGGGATAAATTTAGAGCTTCGGTCGAGAACAGCGTGACTAAATTGCAATAGTTCCAGTTAATTCAGATTTTGCTATTTACAAAGTAGCGTTTAAGGCAGCAGGCATAGGATTTGTAGCCTTTTCGACATTCTTGGTTACAATATACTAGCTAAAGCATGCATGGCTTGTCGGTTTCTTACCGAAGCTTAATCCTGCCATGCAGTTAAGTGAGAAATTACTCCAGCTAAATTCAGTGAATTTTTTTATATTCTTATACGCAATCCTGTGACACAAGAACTTCCTCACGTTCACATGAACAGGCACAATCTGACTCGGGTACAATATTCAAGAATACGACTTGGAAATTCGGGAAAAGTAATGCCGTAGAAATGATGTTTGTCCTCGAACTTTGAATCGTCGAACTTTATCTATAAACCATGCAAAAATATTGTGACGGGTAACTTTAATATAGTGAGCGATAAGGACCTAAGATTACTTCTGATGAAGGGACCTAAATATAAAGAGCCAAGAAGAATAAATCTGACGGCCGACCAGAAGATAGTCCTGTCTGCATTGGAAAAGTAGGTTATTTGATTGGTCTAAGCGAGAAAAAGTTGAACCTACAGTACTCGCTGATTGGCTGGAATTCACCAAGAGCAAGGTTGTTTAAACAATCCGCCATATTGACAGAAGCACCCTTCCCCAAGCAAAACGGGTACCGAGAAACCTCAATTCACAAAAAGTTCTAGCAAATCTCCAGAGCAAATTCGTCATAGTCCCAGCAGACAAAGCTCCAAATAATATAATATTCATATGTAAATATTACTATGATTACAATATTAATATTACGGCTGAATTGTGAATGACGGACCAGACGCTTGTAATTTCTTTAATTTCCCTGGTTTAGGTTAGAAGATATCACAGTAAGTTGGGTAATTTACTCGCTTGTATTCTTTGCCGAATGATTTTCTTTGAGGTACTTAGCTGATGGTATATCCTCTGTGAGTATGTTCACACAGATCTTGTACACGGTAAACTCTGAGAATGTTCGAAATTCCCGAGATTACTGTAAATGACTTTCGACCACGTCCGGTAAATTTATCCGTGGCTTTTTCCTGAACCATATTAAACTCTTTACTTTTTTACAATATAGTAACAAGTGTTGCAGAAGAATTTCGAGTCGAAATGTGGATGATTTTACCTTAGTAGCTCTACATTTCATCGGATTCTACATCAAATGGATTTTTTTATGCATTTTCATCTATGCCAACGTCATACCAAAATAATGTATTGCCGAAAGTGTATTCCTGAGTTGATGATCAAAATCAAATCGGAATGAAGCACAGTGTCGAGGAAGGTGGTCGACAAGGCAGATCTACTTCCCTATAGAAGGAAGAAATACTCGTACATGTATATGTATCTGCAAAGACATATCGTGTATCACATATTGCCATTCGAATCGTGGGAACTCAGAATCGTTGGGCATAGATAATGTGCATTCTCAGTAACCTTCTGCCTGTATCTCACGATTTACAACTGTTCAATTTAGATCATTTCAAATTAATTGAATACAAAGGTATCGATATGCAAACGCTGATCAAACAGCAAATTATTCGGTTGGAGGGGAGTCGGGATGTGTGTGTGTTCTCTGTTGTATATTTCTAAAGCCCCAGTAAAACATGATGTCCGAAAGAGATTCAAGCTTTCAAGCTGAACTATATGCAAATCAACCTCTTTCCTAAAAGTTAACTCGAACAATGGTGATTGTACTTCATCTGGGTAAGGTGATACATGTTAAGTTACCTCCAGAGACATACGTCAAATTTGAAAATAATAATGCAGAAATCTTCCCCGCAAATCCGTATATCGTTATATAATTGGGCTAATGTGAAGACGCTCATACATCGTATCGCGGAGAGGTGCGATTTTATCTTGAAAGCGGTTAATAGCGGGCAACCGTTTTTAAATAACATGATACATATCGCAACATATCGCACAGAAAACCATAGGTTTGGCTAAGTTGGGTAATTTACTCGCTTGTATTCATTGCCGAATGATTTTCTGTGAGATTCTTAGTTGATGGTATCTCCTCTGTGAGTATGTTCACAAAGGTCTTGTATACGGTAAACTCTGAGGTTTTTCCAAGAATGTTTGAAGTTCCCGAGATAAATGACTTTCGACAACGTCCAGTAAATTTTCCCGGGGTTTTTCCTGAACCATATTAAACTCTTGACTTTCACAATAGTCAGTAACAAGTGTTGCAGAATTTCGAGTCGAAAGTATGACTAATTTTACCCAAGTAGCTCTACATTTCATCGGATTCTACATCAAATGGATTTTTTTAAAGCATATTCATCTATGCAATTTGTCACTGCCAACGTCATACCAAAACATTGCATTGCCGAAAGTCTATTGCCGACTTGATGATCACAAAATCCACATGTTTGTACGCTGGTTATTGTAAATTCCTTTGCATTACGTCTCCCTCAATATCGACAATGTCTGACAAAATTCATCAATTCAACAACGTTTTTAAATGAAATCTTAGTTTAAATCAAGATTAGCCCCAATCAACGTCAATCGGGAATGTCGACTGTTAAGAAATAATTGGATTCCAAGATAATAACCAAAATTACGGCACACTGAAGAAGGTCGATTTGAGCCACAACGAGTGCATCATATTTTCGAATAGATTGATAAATCCAAATTTTGTATGGTGCATTCATTTAAGTGGAGAACTGTATTATCCTGGTAATCTGTTCATTATCTACCAGACAGAATGTTTCAATGCTGAAAATAAATTACGACAATAAGACGTGCTGGCGTTAAACAAACGAAAGCTATCAAAACGATCTCTGCGCAATTGGGTCTTACATCAGTGTAGACTATATGATTGATGATGCTATATGGTTTCCAGTTATTCTAATCAACTTTTTTTTAAAGATTGCTGAGTTCAAGTGAACCATGAACTGCATCAGTACAAACGCTGTAGTCCTCTCCAATATACACCTAGTGTTTATTTTAACTTTTATTTTAACCCCACTTGGCTTAGGTCCTTGGTTTGAAAATACGTAACTGACCACTAAATGTCTGATCAAACGTCTCTTCTCAAGGAAGTCAGATAACATGAAATTGTACACCGTGTGGTGTTTCGCAGATCCGGCAGGGAATGGTTTCCATATGCCTTAAAAAGAGACATGTTTGACGGCTGTAGAGAGGTTTCATCTGAATATCGCTCGGATGCCATTCCAAACGATAAAATCACTTAGTCGATCTTCAGACATTCTCATGTCTCACTCATACTGACATCCAATAAAGGCAGGTCAAAGCCATTTGAAGTTGTGCCATTGTGTAGATGCCGAAAAGCAGTGATAAACGTCAACGTCAATCGTGATGGCGATTGTATCCTTTTCTACGGTTAATAATTTATATAAGTAGAGAAAATTTAGGTGAAGAAATTGAATGTCCGAATTTTCTCTCTGGCACTGCATAGTAGTACATTATTGGTTTATCTCCGATATCCCAATTTTCTCATTGATACGGACAATTATGTAAACAATAGCGGAGTGAAAATATCTCAGTTTTGAATAAACTTTTTTTACATTTATTTCAAATAATAATTGAGAAGCAAAAGGAATCACTATCCTCCTTACTCTTGTCTGTTTTGCTCTTATTGGCATTAAGGAAGGTTACCTGAAATTCAGGATTCAAGAATATTAAACGAATATTTTATTCGACCTGCGCTGTATTATTAGGAATATGACCTATTTTCCCACCCTGTGGATCTTCATTTTCTCGTTCAACCCCATATTGCAACCTTATTCGGCAGTAACATTTCTGACATAAAGAAGCCTCAGAATGGAGCGATAGAATTCCCGAGACGTTCAACATTGTTGGCAGAAACTCTGAAATTCTCTCTGTTTTCAGTTCCAATATCGTAATAGCCCATTTTCTTTAAAATTGAGCACAATGAAGCAAATCATTACAAACTGTTGACCGCCCCTGTCTTGCAATCGATTAACGTCTTGTCTGCCCGCTTGGACAGTGGCTGCCTATAAGAATAGAACAGAGAGGCCTTACTCGCACGACAATATCAGCAGCAAATTGTAGGCAGGCATATTTGAGAGAAATCGGTTTGTTGCATAAGTTTTAATGCGCGTATGTTTTAATGTGTTGGATTACTAAGTAATTAACTTGAATACTTAGAATTTTGTTTGATCGTCGCTATATATCTGATATATTGCTGAACGCGACGTTAAACCTTAATTCTCTCTCTCTCTCTCAGGCATAATATACCAGTAACACAAAAATATAAATATATGAACACATGCTAGCCACTGGAGGAAGCGTTGTCAACAGTTTCCAATGATGCCAGAAAATACATAATACTGTTCATTTTCAAACTCAGTACATGATATATATTTCCAAATACCATGTACATGTATGATATTCCAATCAAACTATTGGTAGTTTCCTAAAATGTTGTCAGAATATCAGCTTATGTTATCATCATTTTTTGTCATATGTTCCCAACACCGTTGAATATTGGTCATATGTTCCCACCAGCCTTGAATATCTGTCCTATGTTCAAACTCGCCTTGAATGAAATCGCTTACCCACCGAATATCGGACGTGCCAACTATATTGTAGTAGAAAACAAGAATAAATTTGGATCCGTCAACTCATCACAAAGCCAACACAGTTTGATTTCGTGCGATATTTCGTCCGAAATACACAATAGGATTATTGGTCATCGTCCGAGTCCGAGGCGAAACCCATCATCTCGGAAATGCCAATTCAATTTAGCTATAAGGAATAGTCAGTTAACCTTACAAGCCCAGAGACTGACACTTATTTCACAGATAACATTGTGAGTTTACATTATCACATTACAGTGGGAGCATGATTAATGAGAGATGGAGGACAAACGTGTAGTCATAGTAATGATGGAAACAGAGAAACAGAGATAAGTTCGAACAGAGAAACAACACGATTCTGCAATATTGATAAAATATTATATTAACACCCATTATACCACACGAGTGTGCCTAGGATGAAATAACTAATATTGATTCCCTCGTTCTCTTGAACAGTATTACAATCCGGCCATCGACAGATCAGATATCCGTGTTCATATCTGGATAGCGCACATCATTGCAGAAATCAGGCTATTCCACCAAACTGATACTGAATTTGTCAAATCAAACAGCATACACACATTTGTCCCCGTGTGGGGGAAAAGCAGTGGATCTGGGTTCAAATCAAACAGCATACACACATTTGTCCCCGTGTGGGGGAAAAGCAGTGGATCTGGGTATGCATGTACCAGTAAGTTGCACCATGGTTCCTATATCCAAAATACTACGCTAATATCATTTTGGGTGTATTATGGGCCACATTCGGCCAAGGGTACTTTAGTTACTCGTAATAATAGACGTTTTAGACCGTAGACGTTTTGACCAGTACTGCTCCATCTGCTATTGGCAGATAAATGACTTTTTCAATCAGCATGCAAATTTTGTCATTACCGAAATAAATATCTGTTACTTAATATATATCGATTACACTAATTGGAGCCCCGTGGGGCTTCCGGGGATTGACCTGGGATGTCGTTGTGCACACCGCAGGTCATGGTAAGAATAGGCCTCAGCTTCTCAGAGAGCTTGTCGTAAGAGGCCACTAACTGAGGCACCCGTGGGGTTCCCACGTGTGAAAAGGAATAGGAACCAACGTTGTGATATGACTGAAATATAGTTGATAGCGACGTTAAATCATATTCACTCACTCACTCACTAATTGGATTGGAGCGATATGCAAGAGGTGAGAAAAATTGACGACGTCTGGTGACTAAAAAGCAACCATATGACTCATTCAGACCTAACATTCAGCCCAATTTAACTCTATGAAAAATGGCATGTATTTTATGTAATATATTTTGTTTTGTGAATGTTGATTGGGGTGTATGCTAGCAAAATCAATAAAATATCAATTCAAAACATGAGATTGATCTAATCAAAACCCCTCGGCTTTTCCTGAGTGATTGAGACCTATGTGTAGTGTGAATTGGGGAAGAGATAGTTCTATGTGAGATGATCAAGATATACCGGTAGTTGGTTCAGGCATATAGGACAGAAATAGAAAAATTATATATCTGTAAAGGGGCACAACTCTGTAAAATATGGGCCGAGGGGAACCGGTCTGACTAAGCACTCTGCGAAATAAGAACCGAGACGAATAAGCTGTACCAAACATGGATCTGCAGATAGAACTTGTACATAATCAGCTACAGATAACAAAAGCGGACATTATTACATCCGAAAGGGGCATAAGCCGAGGCGAGTAATCCTTTGTTGGCTTGTAGAATACAACAATATAAATAAGTTTCCAAAATATAGTAGCTATACCGAACACAGTTCTGCAGATATAGTTGGTTACATTCCGGCATATAGGACAGAAATAGAAATTAATATATCTGTAAAGGGGCATAACTCTGTAAAATATGGACCGAGGGGAGCCACTTTCGATGGACGTCTGACTTAGCACTACTGTAAAATAAGAACCGAGACGAATAAGCTGTACCGAACACGGATCTGCAGATATAACTTGTACATTCAGCTAAAGATAACAAAATCGGAGATTATTACATCCGAAAGGGGCATAACTCCATAAGCCGAGGCGAGTACTCCTTTGTTGGCTTATAGAATACAGCACTATAAATAAGTTTCCAAAATATAGTAGCTATACCGAACACAGTTCTGCAGATATAGTTGGTTACATTCAGGCATATATGACAGAAATAGAAATTAATATATCTGTAAAGGGGCATAAATCTGTAAAATATGGGCCGAGGGGAGCCACTTTCGATAGGCGTCTGACTTAGCACTAGATAAATAAGTGTTGAAAATTTGGTGGTTGTGTCTCAAGCGGTTTTGCCTAAAATGCGGTAACGGACGGACGGACGTACATGGCGACGACAATACCCCGATGCCAAAATGGCCGAGGGGTAAAAATTAAAAGGTGCAGGGTCCTACAAGCCATGTGCGTATGACTTGGGTAACATCTGCGGCAAAATATATTAGCGTACACGATGTCTGGTGATACGTTTGTTACTTGTTATATATATATATATATATATTTAATCTGATGTCTGTTTTGAAATTGTCGCTTCCTGCCCAACGAAATAGTTCCCGTGAGGACGACTGAATACTGAATGAAGCCTGTGCTCCATATGTATCACCATGATTAATAATTCACTGGCTCCACCCATATCACTACGCTTGCGTACCGGTATTCTAATGAAGCCGGACTATTTTCTGAATCAGGAATGAATTTGCCTGGTCATTTGCCCTCTTGTGTGTCATCTTAAAGTTCATCAAAACAATTTTGGGAAAACGAAATGTCAATTGGTCGCGTTCGCAATAACGAGGAGATGTATGTTATACAACCCTTTACAATAAGTAGAGAGGAAAATATAGCTGGGAAGTGATAGAATACGGAGCCTGTTCATTATGAGAATATTGTCCATCTCTTCATATCGAAGTGAACAAATATTACAATGGATAGCATGGCTCCCATCAGCTCGGTTTCTTTTACGGCTATCATGATCATACCACAAGACTTTCCAAATTATAGTTTTCTCTTTCACGTCAGACCAGTGGTGACCAGGCATAATCAAGACTCGTGTCGGCCATGAATTCTGAGTGTAAGGGTGATTATTTAAAATAATTACATATCGTGGGTTATAATTCCACAGTCTGGAGGAATAATGCATTCTACATTCAAGATTCCAACGTCGCTGCTCCTGTACAGTCCAAAGCAAAGGCCTGTAATTTGCCATCTTATCCACAGCAGAAGACGACTCCTTTGTACAGCTCGACGGGAAATGAAACTGGACACCGTGTGTAATTATGGAACATATAACGTTAGCTATCAAAATAAATACCTGCTACAGAATACGCTCTAGAAAGGCAGTCATGGAAGATTGTTGGCGGAACTGGGGATATTACGGAAAGTATTTATTTCATAAAGAGTCTGGGAATGTTAATATTTACTTACAGTCTGCGGTATAATTAAACATCATCCATTCCTCCTTTATATGGATCTATTCGATATGTTGGAAAAGTCTACCGATAGTGGGAGAGGAGAAATTGCTCGGATAAAAATGAGTAGATACTATAGCGGGTTATATTTCAGCATTTCTCATCATTACAATGTATGTCACCAATGGAAATTCAATATACTTATACTTTAAAGAGTTATTTCGCCTTTGCATTTTCTCCGTTGTTAAATTCTGTTAAAACTTTCACACTAGAAGTTCTTCATTCTGATGGGTTGGGGACGACGACACTTAAATGTGTATTATGTCCAATATATATATTTTGTCATATGATTTCTTGTAGGTTACACCCGGTCACTCCCAGTCACCATTGTTAGTGATTACGTGTGGTTATTGGTTGGTAAGCGAAAATATTTTGGCGAAAATGGTAAGTACTTGGCAATTAGTACTGTCAACTAGGGGGCGGGGGTGTAGTTTGAGCATTATACCTAGTCAGGTCAGATAAAATAGAATATTACTGTTTGCCGGAGAGAAAATTGTATCAAGCTTGGGCTGTCCCTCATTTGGATTGCAGTGACGATATCATGTGAAGCGAACGTAATGCTGTCTGGATGGACTTATCCTACAAACCCCCATATAGATAAGATTGGCGACGACGTCGCTCCCATTCTCCTAGATTTCAAGTCCAACAGATTAGACAGCGTTATTGTTATCTCATAAAATGATAACTGCCTGTCAGACACAGATACAAACGAAAATAACGGACATCGATATACATCTATCTTCGTAACAAATGTTGTTAAATCCAATTCAATCGATTCGTAGGAACCGTACTGTAGGTCACGGAAATGTATCTCCGGAGTGTTCATATCATCCACATCTAGTCTTCGATGGTGCGGTGGAGGATCATGCCTACCACTGCCACCAATTAAAATTGTCACAGGAAGAAAACCAATTAATGCCAGAACGTTTTGAGACTGTAGTTGTAGCCTATACGATATAAGGAAGATGTTTCGTGGGTTGATTTATACGGAACAAGCTTTAGTAGTATATGTCGAGATTGTATTCAACAGTGGATAGTCCACCATCAACACCTATTAACAATATAGACAATGTCGAAACTTGATTCTTCCTGGTTCTATTCTTAGCTTTCATACACGAAAAAATGTTCCATTATCGGCTTGATACAAAAAAGGGTTCTAACTATAATATTGTGGGTATTCTATCCCCACCACGTTTTTCTCGCGAATTATCGTGCATACGCCCATATTGGTTATTGTACCTGTAACATTTAAACGTCATTTCGACGACAGACGATGGCGGGTTCTCAAAAACTGGTACATGCTTGCTGACGTTACAACATGATACAACCGAAACAGGCAACGAAAAATCCAAATTGTATCTTCAACGGAGTATTCTCGAACAGAAAGTTTTCAAAGTGAACTTTTGACGAAGCAGCAGGTTCGAAGTACACCTGTGTTTGTCATGTTGCCATTAGATACATGTACAGCTGAGTGAAATTAAGTGAAACGTTTGATAGCCACGTTGTCCTCGCATTAGCGGACGGTACATGTTATGTCCTGGGTACAACGAGTGAAGTGTGTTGCCCATAAGGCGAGAAACACTGCCAGAATAAGAGGTTAATATAGGCCCAGTGCCAAAACGCCTCTCCCAGATGAAACGTGAGCGTCCAAATTCAATTTCTGCTTTATAGCTCTTTAATAAATAAGAGTAGAAACTAGATTAAGTCGAATTATTTCAAATCTCTACACACCTACACATCTGGCAAAAATTTCGACAGTCTCTAGATTTGATTTCTACGATACAGGTACTGCCATCGATTATCTAAGTATTCCTGTGCGTCAGTTTTGCCAGCAACATAAAGAAATACTCGATTAGGTTTATCGATTTAATTCATTCTCATTGCGAGAATTATGAATATATTTATAATTACAACACATATAAGTGGGAAGAGGTGCCGACATACTGACAGAGTCACATGACTCCACAGTATAGTTTTCTGGTTAACCTATTCTAAAGCACATACCAAGAATCTAACGATTCGTGATATGTGTTATATCTCAGGTACGCTTTCATTGTACCTGTTCATGTGACAACTTGGATGACATGACCACACGGCCCCTAGCACCGTATAAATCATACGTCCAAGAGAAGTAAATACTTTGCCCGAATAAATTCCCATCAAACAATATGATTAAGAAATCTATTAATGTTTACTGATATCAGCTTGCTGGAAAACGTTGACGCGGGAATTCTTTTTTGCACGACGACTGGATATCGAATGTCGAATTTGACGCCTTTAGATACCAGTGTCTATCACATGTTAATTAAGATTAAGGATGTCCGCTGGTGGTTTTTGCCTTTGGCAGCCATTGTGCCTGTTTTCCCTGTTGAGTTATCTCCCTTCCCTAGGTTAAGAGATAGGGATTTCCTTTGAAAGCCTTCAAGCCGAGAATTTTGCTCAGCAACATCCCTGCAATTTGATAAATTTTGATAGACATTGTGATTATCTGCAAACAGTTAGAATATAAGAAAAAGGTAAATACTATTTATATGAATTTTTCATGAATATGCTTCAAAACTAGGGCTTTTCCTTATGTTTTCTGGGTTATAAATTTGAGCATGGGTCAGCCCACTTAACGTTGCCTACAGCTAAAAAATGCACACCAACCTATATTTTTTTCTTTGTTTTTCCTCATATTACACAATTATGAATGCAACACATTATTCAAAAAGTTAATTACTTTGATTTACCACCAGCGGACATCCTTAAGAAGAGATCAATGTTGGGGATAAAGCGGTGTGCCCTCTTTGACGATTATAAAGATTCCTCAGTCAACTTTTCGACAAGCATTTCTGTTAAATGAGAATAAAGACTGGCATTGGGAATGCTCATGGCTTGGAACTCAATATGTTGAAATGTTATTGGATGTGGCCAGTACCAGTAGCCATAGGACGTTACGCGTTGCGTTAAGTGAAACGGCTGTGGAAGACTTCAACTTCCAACAGATATTAATTACGAGAACATCTCCTTCGATGTAACACTAATATCTGCATAAAAGTAGCTTTGGTAATCTCTGGCCATAGCACACGGAAAACCAATTTTCTCCCTGGGTGAGCGATGGGATGAGAAGGAGAGAACAAAGATAAGTCTGGATGTAATCCACATTTCAGGTTGTCAAATAGTGGAGCCGATGAAATTTCATCTAACATTTCTATTATGAGGGAAGGTTACATTGCATGAAGAATTTCCCCTGCGGTAAGACTTGCTGGAAACAGTGATAAGCCATTTCGAAGTCGGCCAGCGTCCCGCCAGACATTTGTCTCTGTCGGGAATTGACACGGCAATTCTTGGGAAACGCGAGATTCAAAACAAGATTTCTGTCCGGCTCTAAGTTAATATCACGGTTTTCTCAAACGCGCTGCTGACGCTACGATCATTGATTGCTCAGATAGTACGTGGCTATTTTGGCTCGCTGTAGCTGTGAAGTAAGGCAACTTAGCAAAATCCAATATGCATCTCATGAATCGCAGCAAGGGCTCCTTTAGTTGAATTGGAAAGTGGTACACACAGCCCAACGAGCTAAGCGTGTTTGAGAAACATCAAAATCCTTGGTAGTATCTACTTACCTGCTCTATCCAAACATTGGTAGTTAGAACTTGATTGACTTCATCCTACAAGGATAAAAATACACTAGTCAGTGGAAGCATGCACGGGGAATTTCGAACTGATATTAGGGAGATCTGAACTCATGTTAGGGAGACCAGAAAAATCATGTTAGGAAGAACTAAACTCATACTAGGGGCATCTGAACTCATGTTAGGGAGACCAGAAATCATGTTAGGGAGAATTAAACTCATACTAGGGGCATCTGAACTCATGTTAGGGAGACCCGAAATCATGTTAGGGAGAATTAAACTCATACTAGGGGCATCTGAACTCATGTTAGGGAGACCTGAAATCATGTTAGGGAGACCTGAAATCATGTTAGGGGCATCTGAACTCATGTTAGGGAGACCAGAAATCATGTTAGGGAGAACTAAACTCATACTAGGGGCATCTGAACTCATATTAGAGAGACCAGAATTCATGTTAGGGAGACCTGAAATCATGTTAGGAGCATCTGAACTCATGTTAGGGAGATCTCATATTCCAAGCTCATTTTATAGAGATCTGAACTCATATTAGGGAGACTAGAAAGCATGTTAGGGAGAACTGAACTCATACTAGGGCATCTGAACTCATGTTACGAAGATCTGAAGCCATGTTAGTGAGATTTTAACTCATGTGAGAGAGAACTGGAATACTGTTAGGGAGACCTGAACTCATGTTAGAACTGAAGTCATATTAAGGGAATCTGAACCCAAGTCAGGGAGATCCAAACTCATGTTAGGAAGAACTGAACGCGAGTCGGGGAGATTCGAACCCAGGAAAAGGGAGATCCGAACTCATTATTGCCGGACAATTCGAAATGAAACACAGCATTGCTATATTTCTGTATGTTTCAGTACTGTATGTTCGCTTTCGAGATCACTGGTCTGCTACCTCCTATTTTTTGTGGGAGGCCCGTTGACCGAGTGGTTTAGATCGCCGACATATAGTGCTGGCGATGAGGTGCCTTACTCGGGGGGTTGCTGGTTCGAATTCCGCTCGGGACTAGACCAATTTTCTACACTAGGATCTGTGCTATAGTAAGATAGTGTAATCCCAAAATAACGAAAATACTGTTATACGATTGAGGCGATATGCACGAGATCACTTTCTAAATGAAAATATAATTTCTTCCTATTGCTATAGTTGGCTATATGACGGGAGAGACACCTTGGACATACAACACATATTACGAATCCTTAGATTCTTGGTATGTGCTTAACAGGATAGGTTAACCGAAAAACTATGCTGTGAGGTCATGTGGCTCTGTCAGTATGTCGGCACCTCTTCCCACTTCCCTTATATGTGTTGTAATTAGCGAGAATACGTAAGAGTCGATAAATGAAGTATTGGATAAGCAGTCTATAGCAGTGATAACAACTATTGCAGCACAAACTAGCAATAGCTGCATAATTCTTTCAATCGAAACAATAAACACTCACATAAATTCAAAATCCATTCCATTATAAAATAAAGAAAAATAAAGAACGTGTCACAGGAGGCCTTGAATGTAACAACACAGTAAACGTAGTCTTTCTAATGCAAACTAATTATTTTGCCTTTAATGTGCTCAGTAATTGTGATAAGCATTCTTCCATTCATAGCATCTAACCATTATTGAGGCGAAATCTTGGACTCCGTACTTAGAAGGCGGTTAGTGAATAACCGAATGGCAGTTTTGAGGGCTTTATTTATACTATGAATGGTTAATCCATTTTACGCTGTGCATAATTAATTGCGAAGATGATAAACCTGGAAATAAAGGTATGGATAACAGTACATACAACTACACATATAAAATGATATTTATTACAGCATGTGATCATGATAATAATGCTGGAATTTTATGAAAATGTTGGTGGGTTTAATTTGTTCACATCAGATTAGCTCGTCCTGTGTGGGGGCCAATACCCAGTGCAATCTTTATCTGCTGGATGTTCGTGATTCGGCCGTTCAAATCAACCGGTCCCGATGCTTAGCCACATTCAATGTATAATTAATTAGTTAATTTCCATATTTCGGGTTTGACTTGATACGGAAGGGTCAATGAGGGGTCAAAGAAGTTAACTGCCGTTTAATCCGTTATCGCGGCTCAGTAATGCCAAGCTTATCAATAGTTAGTGTCCTGTATGGAAGTTTCCAGTGATTTTCTCGACAAAGCGAGTTTTACATAAAAGATCGCGCAAGATAATTCATTTTTGCGTCCTCTCATGTGTATTAAGTTGGCGAACAAGGAATTTATATTAATGTATTACAAAGAAAAGGATAGTGTGTACGTGTAGCTTACGTGAGCCAAAACACATCATCATTGATCATATCTTAAGAGTCTTTGCTTAGGGATTGGCCAAAACTAACGATGGATTATTTCCCCGGAGATAGCGGCAATGGGGATATAGACAATACGATAAAATAAATGACGTCACGATGTATCAACCATTATACAACCATTTTTTACTCAAAAGTTATTGACCTATTTTATCTGTTAAAAGAATTATAAGGATGTTTTTTTTATAGTTTCCTCACTGAATATATAATATTAATATATGAAATGACACTCGATTTACCTCTAATATTTGCGCGCTGTCGTTAATGCCGAAATCTCATTTGATGCTGACCGAGATGAAAGAAATGCAGATAAAATTGCATTATGGACTCACTTCAAAGTTCGATTTTACGATGTTTTCTATTCTATGTAGTTCTATTAGCGTTACGCCTTTGTGACCACATCATGATCAACACATATTGTATCGGTGGATCTGGAATTTAGAATTAATGTTAATTTCAGATCCTAGATAGGAAAACATTTATTAAACTTTGATAATACCAGCCTATGGAGGTGGTTTGTCTAGTCATATTTGATTGGAATGGGATGGTATCCACGCTAATCCCGACGAAGGCACACCCATTCGGAGATGATTGTTCCAAGCAGTATATTTATTATTACCCATATGATGACAGTGTAATTATTTATCAGACAATATATATAATTAGATTGTAAAGCTATATCGGAGATGCTTGCGTTCTGCATTACATGCAATAAAAATTACCGTACCAGACCCAAGTCTAGCAGCGAATTCTCTAAAGAGCCCTAAATCCGATTCTGTCTATACCCCCCTCTCCCTCTTGAGTAAAGGTTTGAGGTGCCTGGTTGACAGACTGAATCATATATTTCCAAAAAATCCTTGTTTTTCACGGCATCTCATTGTCAGAGCTGAAATATAGAGGTTTAAGGTAGCACCCCTGATCAAAAACGTGTGATTCATGAGATTGGTGTAAGGCTATGCAAAGAACAATAATTTCCTTATTTTGAAATCAAACGTTTAATCTGAGGCATGGATTTAATAAGCAAGGAACACTGAATATATTGATGTAAAATTATTTACTTTAACGCTGCTGGTGTGACGTCACTAAGAGATCATTTCCAAATATCGGTTGAATATAGAATTTTTTCACTTTTCCATATACAAATACTTTTGTGTGCAAATATACTACACCGAATTTGATTAAACTACCTGCTATGTCCAAATTTGGAATAGTGATGTATTTCCGAAATTTTGGGTACTCTATTCTGAGGATTTTCGGACACAATATGAGCTACATCTAGGCAGGGGTGAATCTTGGAATGTACTTTTTCTGGGTACTGATTATCTTAATTACCTTATAGCCTTTGTAATAACCCCTAATACAATAAAAGGAGATAAGAAATACCGGGGGAATAATCATTCTAGTATTTAGGAACACTTTTACTGATTTCTTAACTTTGTCATAGTGACCATCTTCATATTACCACCTGTGTTACATTTGTCCGTGGATCCTCCATAAACCTTCATATCCTTCATGGCATTAGATACCCTGGCTTATGTTCTAACATAATCTGGTTGGTTGCCAAAAATTCCATGAAGCGTGAATGTCAGGATATTTAATATACATATTATTCAATGAGAACATGTCCAGAATCATGCAATTAGGCCAAGTGTAAAATGGCATGTTACCCTATACCATATATACAGGTGACTGATTCGTGTATGTGTATTTGTTGGTATTAAAGTTGCCTTGAATTGATCGCCAAACCGGAAACATTTGAGTGACAGATAACACCACATTATCGCCAATTTTAATGTAACCATTATGCTACAGCTGTCTGCCGAGGGCAATTCATATGGAATCAGAATGAGCCTATGATGACCAGCTATGATGTGAAACAGCTGAGCTCTGAAAAATAGCTGCTTCGAGCTAACAGTAATCACTTTAATTACACGAATAACATTTAACAAGTGAACATAGATTGTTTCTGACGAATCCATATGTCGGCCATCTTGAATTCCTCTAGAACTATTTTTACCGAAGTTTATGCAAATAGACTCAAACTTGGCCATTTAATAAATAGATGAATCTACGGTGCAAAAAAAGCTTGATTTTGAGACATTTTTGCTGTCGACTAAATATAATGCCCTGAAAACGAAACCCATGAAAATATCAGCCTCATCTGAACCCACGTGGTCGCCATTTTCACATTTATTCTCAACTGAAGTTGACACAACTGAAGATGACACAATATAACCAAAATGAACATATATTAATCGTAGGGAAATGCAAATAGATTAAAAATGAGCGTAAGGTGTTAGGATATAATTAGAGATGTCGGGTTTTAATTAATTTGCACAAGAAGCTAATAATAACGCCTTAAACTATATGATTAACAGGAAAATTTTGGATGATCCTGTAGGGACACGATTTTGAATTAAAGCTGGATTCGACTCAAAATAGGCGCAAACAGTTAGACTTTGGTGTAAGATCCTTCACGGTTAAAATTTCACACGTCTAAAAATATTTTCTTGAATTATATGAGCAACCTGAAAAATCGAGATCTTTAGAAAAACTCACGAGTACAATTTCGAATATATGCATCACAGTTCACGCTTAAGATTATGTAAATAGATCACAAATAGGCGAAAAATGTTAGACTTTGATGTGAGATCCCTTTGTCTCAATAAATTTGCCCATTAAGTTAAGAATGATGCCTTGAATTATACGAGTAACTTGAAAAAGTGTGATTTTGGATGATCCCAAATCAGCGTCATTTTGAGCTTGGTTATGAAGGCGGTTTAAGCTAAACAAAAAATAATTCGCGTAAGACTAACAATATGAAAAAGACAAGGGCTTCGGGTTTTTGTCTTTTGAAATGACAGTTTTGGCCTAGCCTCTATATCTTTTCCACTAATATTCCACTGGCACACAAGATCATATCGAAAAGACATGCAACAAGCTACCCAAAAATGATAGTCTACAAAAATCTCTACAAAAAATCTCCAATGAGACATTCGACATTTCATCAGGTAAAGCCATGGTTACTGATGATGGTATCGATAGAGAAACAGGTTAGACGATAGCGTTATACAAAATACGTTCGTCCTGGAAACCGATTAAGAATGTCAGATATCATACACAGCTTTGTTGTAACCTGCTCTTAAATTGAGATTATCAATCATATAAAATCAAAATATTTACGTTTTAACAATCGTGGTAATGTTGACATCAATAAAGGCAATCGTCAATATCTTAATATAAAGCAGAATAGTATGTTCGAAGTATAAAAGTATAAATGTTAAGTTTATATGATGATTTGAATAACCAATACCCCTAAAATCTCAATTTCACGATTTACCTCGGCATGGGTATAATCTCCACTTCTTCCGAAAGTCCTTAAAAGTGGTACACTCAATTTTTCAGAAATATATCATTATACCGCAGCAGAACATTTCAGGAAGTTTTATCAATTTTAGCACACTAATATTATAGCCGAGAGAAAATTAAAAAAAAAGGGAAAATTCGACATTTAGAAACGACCCCTTTATGACGTCACCCAGTTACCATTAAATCGAATATCTTGACATCAATATATTCTGTGTTCACTGGTGGTTATATTTATGCCTCATAAGAAATACAATAAGAACTTATAGTTCACCCCTCCCACCATCTTCTGTTGAACCATTTTCTTTGTCAGGTGTACTTCTGTGAACCTCTATATATCAGATCTGATCATGAGGTTACGGTGCAAACATGAATTGTCGTAGAAAATATGGATAATGGAGGGCGCAGATAAAATACTATATTAGGGCTGTGGCTGCTGGAATTCGTAAACAAGCAAACTTGCAATAGTTGGTCACGTTTTTAGAGTATCTGTAAAATGGTTCATCTATAGTTTGGTCATACGAGGACATGATTATTATATTTAATGAAACAATGTTCTCCAATGAATGAAGCCAGAGAAAAACACGCCGGTTAAAGCAACAATTTGATGGATGATTCCCACGCAGATGTCTCATCCGCAGCCTCATCATTACTTATTTGTCGAGTGAATATAATTTCATATTCGAACGATTGCTGATGAAGCTTCAAATACTTTTTCTGCAAGAACACTTCTACATTTTCTTGTTTACTACCATACAATTTCCAGCTTCAAAAGACTGGTAGATTTATTTTAAATGTAGTATGTTACGTATGCGGCCTGAATTTCTTGCATAATTCTATTCCAGTTGTGATGCCTTATATCTGACCCAGCCTCTCGTAATTGGACTGTGGTTGTTTAATCCACGGATTTGATTCTTGAGTCTCGTCCTTGAGAACAATGAGATCTTTGCCCGGTGGAGTTGATATGCAGCAAGCATGTGCTCTATAGGCTAAAATAATCCATTAATGTCTCTGCTGAATAACAATGAGTTTTCGATTTCATCTCTTCCAATAACTGAGTATACCATTATAGATAAATATCATAGTCCGTACGGCCGCTAATTTGTGATACTTCGTATGATAGAATTAATCATCCAATATGAATTTATCTATTATCTTGAAGCACGTGGTATTATATTGACTTTAGCCTTTGTCGGAACGGGACAAAATATTAGCAAACAAAACCTTTGTTACTTTGAGTGAGCAGCTGCCTGTTCCAGCTAAGAGCCTCCGTTTCCGCTCTTCGCTTATTATACTCTTTTAGCGGGGAAAAACTAATATATCCTTCCTGCGAAGAATAAAAAGCCATCGCTTCCGCATATTTTATAAACATGTGACATCTGTGACAAGCATTCCTCCCGGTTATCGAGGAATGGTGATTATTCGGAGGAGAAATTTATTCCGAAAACCTTAATAACACTGTTCGATGTATTCAAATTGAACAACAAAATTTAGTAATAGATCTTTATTTAGTATGACAGTGAGTTCATTTTTCCCAGATGCCCCGAAGAGGCTTGAGCAGGACATTTGGCAGGAAAGCAGAGTGTCAGTCACTCCGTAAGACCGAATTTTCTTCTCAGCCATGAATAATAAAACAAAAATCTGCAGAGAATCGAACAGTAGGTAAACGACTACCTTGCCCAAATACTATACAAGAGATTGCGTTTCGGTCACATAGGTTCCGCCATTTATTTTTCAGGATCAAATCTCGGATAAGTTAGAAATACTTTTCAACTGTATATAAAATGCGCACACCTTGTCACTTGTGATTGGGTTGCTGACACATCTGGATGTAGATGACGCCAATCTGCTGTTCTTTTTAAGTTGTTATTCGAGAATAATATAACAATGACTTAACAGATTAAAATTAGACGTGGGACACAACAACACAACACAAACCGTATATACTTTTGCAAGGGTGCCAAACGCTCAGAAGTCTTTCGGCGCAAATCTTCTCCCAACGTGTCTGACGTGTAAATTTCTTTCGGCGCAAATGGCCAGGGGCGGTGTTAAAGAAAGGTGAAAATCTATCTAGATTATCGTGGAAATTAAAATCACAGAAGTCTGCATGGAACATTTGAGTACGAAACATGCTTATGGATCAATAGCATCGATCATGCTCAATGGACGAGCTTATATCGCTGTCAGAAAGCGCTTGGCATGAATGTTTTATAGAATACGCTTCACGAAATCTTCGTCCATACGCATGTTGCGTAACCCCAATGTCCCGATCAAGCAATTCTGATCTTACTTCCCACGGTAATCGAGATATGTATATTTCTCAGAAATTACATCTGATAAATTCCTCTGAAATACACACATGTTGATATGCACCGAAAGACGCCTTGATGTTGGGAACATATATACACCGAAAGACGCCTGAACGTTTGCCACCGTGATGTGACGAGAGACCTTATATTTATTTAAATACCTAAGGGAAACTATAATGAATATGTGTGGATTATTGTGGAACTTGAATCTAACCCGATACTCCTTGTGGTCCCACTGTAATATTTCTTATGCGAATTGAGTGGCTAGATTATGGACGCGGAAATTCTTTAAAAGGCGACGGCTGGATACTGTGACAAGACGCTTGTATTTAACATCACACTATTTTTATTATTTTCAGAAGATTGATCAGTTAGGCATTTTTTTAATATTCAAAATGTCTCGATGAATGCCATGATTTTTACCATTAAGGCACTCAAGTTTACTGTCTTCATATGAAGTATATTATGCGTGTCTCATTAACCATGTTTCATCATGTTCTATTATGCATCATATCGCATCAGAGATGTTCATGATAGGCACATGTACAATGGTTCGCTGTGTGGCAGGGATCCTGTTATTTTCCAAGACAAGAAAATGGGACAGAGAAATTTTAAATCTTCACCATTTAAAGCAAGAGACATAACACCATGTCTTCAGCAGTCATATGTAGTTAAAAGTTGTCTCTGATATCATTAAAAGGTCAGAAAAATAGAAGGCACTGAAATGGGATCAGTTTCACTAGGCTATTCTGCGCGTGAGACACTTGGCGTCTGCCGTTCTCTAGACAAACATTACCGTAACTTGATAGATTATTTCGTTCATACCAATAGTGGCGCTACATGGCTGAGGGTATTATTTTGGGACTCTACACAAATGATGCCGTCTAATATATCGGTAAACAAAATTAATAAAATTCAACAAATTTTCTACCAGATGCATGTAGACAGACATTTCAGGAAAGATGCTATAATATGGGCACATGAATTCCACTAAAATGAGTATATATGTATATTAGCTAAAGTCAATTGTAAATATTGTATACTCACCATATCTGCTATTTGAGTAAGAGTAAGCCCGAAAAATATCACAACCTTATGAGATGCATTATATACTGGTCTTGAGGCGGGATTATAATTGTCTAAGATTGTATTCATTAATCTCTGTTCGTCCGGGATTCTTCCCTTTGCTCTGCCGTGCCTGATTCTACGACCGACATCTAGAGTGAGACGAGCATATGAAAAAGAGAAGAAATTTTCAAACCCTTAATTTCTAACAAAATATTCATTCGTAATGCAAACACCACTTACCATGTCTGAAATTTGAGTAACTGTAAGTCCAAACTTGACAGTCACGTTGTGAGATGCGTTGTAGACTGGTCTGGAAGCCGGGTTATACTTGTGAAGAAGCTTGGATAATAGGCGTTGTTCATCGGTAGAATCCGTGTCAATACACACAGTTTCCCATACAAGAATAACGCTAATTGTAACAAAAGAGATGAGCATGTTTCCAGAGAAGTTCTTTTTCAGCTGTATGACGACACTAGCGAAGTGTACATGTATTGGCGATACATCATATCAACACATGTGTACTGCTACTTCTATTTCCCATCACTACGACATTGGAAACTTCACAGGCTGTGGGAGGCCAAGGTTTATAAATTATGGCACCTCACATCACCCATTCATCCTATCTCCATGTGCCAAACACTAAGCTTGAATCGAACGACCGTATATCGCAGTCCCAGTAGTAGTCCTACGTCAGCGCAAGTTTGGCCTCAGTGCCTTCCGCTATGAAGGTTGGATGATAAATGGTGGTTACTTTGTCGATATTGACGAACACAAGGGGATCGTAGTCATTCACCGCGGATATTTAAATGGACAATGGTATAAGATGTCAGCTTATCAAAGGACCTATAGCTGTCAACACGGCCATATATATATGGCCTGAACGCTTCTAAGTCTTCAAATGACCATTTGCATATAGGCAAGTATAGACTTGGACAAGTCACAGTACACCGCTCACAATATGAATGGTCCGAATGAGGTTTTCTACGTCAAAGCATTCATCCACCTACTGTGCATTCAATAACAGGTTCATTAATAACGTTCAATTTATTTACCTTTTCAATTTAGATTCATTGCTGAACCTAAATTATATATTAAGTATTTGTACTGAAATGAATCAATCAAGTATTATAAGCATTTTTAATTCAAATACACATCTAGCGAAAATTAATGATTGTCGTCAAAGATTGACAAACCGCCGGTGGAATACATAGACTCAGTTATGCAGTTATGCAATAATAGCAATAAGATGGGTTATGTATTTGAAGGAAGGGTACACCTCGTCATATTCGGGTTCATGCGTACGCCTCGTTCTGTACGGTTCATGTGCACACCTTGTCCTATTCGACTTCATGTGAACACCTCGTCCTATTCGGGTGCATGTGTACACCTCGTCTTATTCGATTTCATGTGTACACCTCGTCCTATTCGTGTTCATGTGACACCTCGTCCTATTCAGGTTCACGTGTACACCTAGTCTTATTCGAGTTCATGTGTACACCTCGTTCTATCCGCTTCATGTGCACATCTTGTCCTATTCGGGTTCATGTGTACACCTCGTCATAGCGGGGTTCACGTGTACGCCTAATCCTATTCGAGTTCATGTGTACACCTCGAGCTCGTCCTATTCGGGTGCATGTGTACGCCTAATCCTATTCGAGTTCATGTGTACATCTCGTCCTATTCGGATTCATTGTGTACGCCTCGTTATATACGGTTCATGTGTACACCGCTTCCTATTCGGGTTCACGTGTACACCTAGTCCTATACGAGTTCATGTGTACACCTCGTTATATTCGGGTTCATGTGTACACCTAGTCCTAATCGAGTTCATGGCTACATCTCGTCCATTCGGGAAGGTTTTTTTAAGCTGAGATAATTAGTTTAAAATCTCTTACTCTCGCACAATGCTATCATCTCGCGAGATCACAACCAGCAGCGTTCTTATATTACAGATCGATTTATTACCAGACGAATCACAACAGCGATGAGTTTGTAATTTGCCGTTGTGGATGAATGTCAGTCCGGTTGTGATCACGGTGTGCATAAAGCGTTTCCACAATGGGGAATATTGGTGACGTATAATATTGATTACCCAGCCCTATTTGAATGATAGGCAATAGCACTCAATTTACCTTGATTAGGGAATAACAGTGTGAGTAATTAGTCATTATTGGGCATTTTAAAATAACCTATCTGACCTGGATTTTTTTTTTACTTCTCCATGCTTGAGGGAGCATGGCGGCCCAACTAAATATTTTTCTTACGCCTTGAGATATGGGGTTGAAACTTTCACACTATACTCTTGGGTCAAACTCTACCAGAAAATGTAAACAAATTCATTTTGTTTTGAAAAGGCATTGGTTGGTCGATATTTATGTGTTTTCTTCGAATTGTATGCTAAATTAGTAAATAATAATTTGACGTGAAATGAAATAGTTTTTGGCCCACTTTTCCTCGCAGACAAGCAGGAACTTTTAAGAAAAATGACGAAGACATCACTTTTCTGGTACCCCCGCATGGTCGCCATTTTGATTTTACCCATTATCCTTTGCTCGGTGAGTATGCAAATAAGCAAAAAAATGACCCAAATATGATAAATTCAAAAGTCACCGAGTGTCATTATTTTGTATTTCAGGAGATAGAGTAAAAAGTTTGGTAGAGACGGCATAATGGTCCTTCTCCCCCAGGCCTGGTAGAATCAATTTTGAAAACACGAAACTCATTTCCTAAAAAGATTAAGAGTGCATTTTCGGACATTATTCGGTTCTTCTCTTATTTTGCAAACAGACTGGATATGTACGTAATCCAGGAGATATATTCTTCAAATTAAATGCAGCGCAACATCTGTCAGCAATAACGTAGTTTAGCCAGGATTGCATCTATGCCTTTGAAAGACAAGTGAACCATGTCGGTGGGAAGTAATAACGGCGTATCTTACAAAAATCATATGACCCAACATACCGATACTCCCTCACTGGCATCTCAACGCTCATGAGTGATAGTATCGTATTTCTGTAATACTGCAACATCACGCGACATCTAGAGACTAGATTCATGTCATATCGCGAAATCTCTCGTGGAGGGTAGTGCTGCAGGTCTATAATTCCCTGTCATAATGCCATCGACGCCATTAGAGGGCGGCAGGTAGCGGGAGTATAAAAATATACGTTCGAACTTTATAGCCAAGTTGCCTATATGAACTTTAATTACGTTACATCTCGTTCTGATCCTGAAATCTATATTGTGAGCGAGGAAAATATAAATATTTGCCAGTGTCTCTGCCGCTAGCCTACATTGCTAAAATAACCATCGTTAACACAGTAATGGTACGTCATTGATGTATTTTGTTTATTTAGAAAAATAAGTATGGTAAATGCATACATATCAATCAGAATCCTCAAATCTAATGATCTCTGCTTCGATATCCCTTTTGTGCTCCTTTGAAGAATGATACACAGTCAGAACAATGGTGATGGTTGCTATCGTCAATAAAAGACGACACTATCACCAATAAATGGTGACCAGTTAGAGCGATCGCCATATTCTGTGATCCAGGCCCCATCGCCAAACAATGACGATGACCTCAAATCTACACTCATTGCTCGTCATTTAATGCGGATGTCCAAGCCCCAGCACCAATAAATGGCGATGAAATGACCTCGCCATCAGTTGTCTTCACCAATAAAAGGCGACAACAGGGCCTCGTCACCGATAAATGGCGATGGGCCATCTTCATTTTGTTTACATCATCAACATTGCTCAGACCCGGATGGTGTCCGCGGTCTCCCATTTTCCATGATTTAGTTGCTCCAGGTGTTTCAATGCAAACCTTAGCTTAAGGCTCGGAATATTACTGATTTTCTGTCTTCACGCATCTATTATTTTAATATAGGTTTCGGCTGTTGTTGACTGATCATCCACGTTCTTTGAAAATAGTGATATGGAAACTAATATGCTAGCTTTTAACTGTGGCTAAACTATTGGCCATAAAAAAAAGGTGGTAGGGTACAGATCTTTCTGTGCTAATAAAAGTTATGGTATTTCTGTAAAATAGATCACATAGAATTAACAGTAAGGCAGGAGACGAATAATCGGTGCTTTAGCAATTTGTAAAAAAAATTGACTGCCACACGCTTTCGAAAATCTTATGAAATGGACTGGCATACTTAATTGTCAACTGATCAACAAAATTTAAAACGCCTTTACCGAACGGTTTGTGGTCATATGCCACAGTTCAACGGCGAGATATCTGTCCGAATGGTCTGGGGGCACTACATTCAAGTTCATTTTAATACCAAATTTGTTCCACACCCAACAATATCTACAAAAATATGGCAACATCATCTCTCCTTCAGAAGTTGAAAATTTCCATTTGGATTCCTCTTCAATGCTGCAGAATTATATAATTTGATATATCCGAAATCAAACATGGCCACAGAAAATCATCTGTCGTTTGGTTGCGTAACAGTTGCAATTCAAGACTGGAACGGTCTGAAATACACAGGATTAACTATATATTTGAATATTATTTATTTTATGTGAACTAATATAGAATCTAAATTTTGATATTGCACCAAATCGTATATGCGCTGGACTTTGCAGCAATACTAACTAGTCAGAGCGATTCGTGTAATAGCCGCTACGAAACCATTGGAAATGGCTGTAGAGTCATATGGTTACTTTTTAGTCGCCAGACGTCGTCAATTTTTCCCATCTCTTGCATATTGCTCCAATTCGAATAATTTAATTGGTTTCTCTAGCGTCGAGAAAATAGAAATATATATATTTCGTTATTTGGTCTTGGTTCTGGACAATCTTCTTCAAAACAATTCCGAAAGTTCATGGCCAATGGACCTAAGTTTTGCGGTACACAATATTGCTTCATAAACATCACACACTCTTGTATATTTTTTTTTCATTTAGCAATGAAATCACCTTTGTACTTAGAAGGATTACACACCGTGTCACGAGATAGGCCATTAGCCAACACAGCAAATTTACGGTACTCAAGGCCACTTTTAAGTATAACTATTTTAACAGCGATATTCGTCTCCTCCTTTAAAAATAACAATTTCAACTCTGTTGGACAACCTAATAAAGAAATGTTAGCGAGATTGTAGTTAGTAATATTTAGGGGGAAATGCGTTTGCAGTTAGATTTGTTTCAAAACTCAGTAGGAACTATTCGGTTCTATCCTGTGGGGCGAATCACCGACGGTTCAACCGAGAATCCTATGCAACACTGAATGACCCTTCTGAGGAGACAGTATGAAACATGCGCACTGTGATCGGCAATTAGTTGGCGCCGGTTTAACCCGGAGTTTTAACACATTTAGAATACAAGGCTGAGTGCGTTGTAATTATCCGATTACATTAAGTTGTGCCTTTCATGGCCTTCCAGTTCCATTGCTTCGGCCACCCCGGTGGCGATCAGCACCGGCCATCGCTATTTGGATAAGCCCAGAAGTGGGATCAATCCCCTTCATCCTCTTTAGCCTATTTCCTTGTTGATATATTGTTATTAGCTTGCCATCGCTGATTGCTCTGGACAAGTGAACGAAGCCAATGCGACACAGTTCCGTACTTCATAGCACCAGCTTCTGTGATTGGAAACATTCTATAGTGGGTTCATAGAATCCAGCAACGGACTGGTGGGCTGATTCTAAAGAAAGATACCAAACAACCCTTCCCTGTCATGCATTTCTATGACACATGCTTGATACATGCTAAGAGCTGTGTTACACTGACCAAATATCGTGGGGTAAAGATACTACGAGTATTTATGGTCAAATGCCTGGCTTGGTCATCTCTTCCGTGGTCGTTTTGAACACATGATCAGTGGTCTATCGTAACATATTTGGTCAAAGTGATACTTCTGGCAGTAGTAAGAACACAGCGCACTAAATGATCTCAATGTTTTGCTATATATCGTGTAACACATATTGGAATGTTATGCCGACTATGAATTACAATCGTCTAAATATCGAAGGAATTCACGTCCCATCGTGGTTATCTAGTCTGTCCTAAATTGGAGCGATATGTAAGTCATGAACTGACATGGCATCATGCGTATCCATATTTCACATCTAAAGCTTTTAGAACTAGATGCAGAATTTGTGACAGGCGTCCCTTTTAATAAGTATGTGTAACACGGAACAAATACATTGGCATTTGTCGCTAAGAACGTACATTATATATATAATGTGTATAGATCCAATATCTGATTCATGGAATCGCGGAAGTATTTTAATAGTTTTGTATGTTGTTGGCAATACGACATGGCGCTTGTGAAATTCCATCATCCACGAAGATGTGAAATAATCCGTATCGACTCCAGACAAATAGTATTAAGTCATCGACAATCAGGCACCACTCTTTGTGAGACATGGGGCAGACGGGTGTACTTGACATACTTCATCGCCGGCTTCCATTATAGGAGCTAGCCAGTTATTGTGATAAATATTGGCCCCAGCTAACAAGTGATATAATGTAATCATCTAATGCCAATCACTAGTCTGTCGCACAATCAGCCCACTTCGTCACGAACGGACGAAGATGCGAGAGTCAATTGTAGAGAGAGCTGTGGGGAAGTCAATACACTTCATCTTCTGCTAACTTGACCACGAAAATAGCAAGCTCCTAAGCTCGGTGAAATACACTTTCCCGAACCGTTATCTCGATGTACCGAAACTAGTATTTTAACATTTTGCAGACAATTACGAACAACATGTGAAATTGAAAGAGAGAGAGAGAGAATTAAGGTTTAATATCGCGTTCAGCAATATTTCAGCTATATAGCGACGATCAAACAAAATTCTAAGTACTCAAGCCTGGTAATCCAACGCATTAAAACATACACACATCAAAACTTATGTAACAAACCGATTTCTCTCAAAGAACTCAAGATGCAATCCTCCCTCATCCGACAATAAAGACCTTCCAAAATAGAAAGCATCTCTTACAATCTTAAAATCTATGCATTCGATCAGAATATGTTTCACCTTGAGATTTTCATGGCATGGAATACACCTTGGGACTGGCTCTTTTTTTAGTAAACGTTCGTCAGCTAATCGTGTATGGCCGATTCTACATCGCCTGATCATGGTTTGATCGAAACGTTTCTGGCTGTTCAGATGAGTATAGCCTACAGTTTTTTTAACTCGTGAAGTTTGTTATTATTCACAGCAGCCCATGAAGATTGAAACAGCCCTCTCACAGAAGTACAGATAGAGGTCTGAAATCGCTATATGGAATTCCAACAGGATCAACCTCATCATCTAGGGCTGTCTTAGCCATCCTATTAGCCTCAGATTACCTTTGATGCCAACGTGACTAGGCAACCAACAAAACACAATATCAATCTGTTGATCAAATCTATAGTCATGTAGTTGTAGCAAATTCAAGATAGTGGGAGGAGTCGAAATTCTACTTTTAATCGCTTGGAGGCATGACAGTCAATCTGACAATATGATATATTTTTTCCTTTTAGTGGACCCAAAACCATCTAAAGCCAACAATATGGCTTTTGCTTCCGCAGTGAATATCGAACTTTTACCTGGTAATCGACAGGTTTGCTGTGATTCAAGCGGAAATTCCCCATCCAATTATTATACTCGCCATTCTCTTGTGATAAAGAAAAATAATCAGTGTAGGGACATAAATCAGCGTATTAACGTCTCGACGACGATACGTGGTCCGATTAGAAGGCAACACAATTTGCAACCATTATATCTGGAACGCGGTTTAAAGTCCACGGCTACATACAGATACACCAATAGTCAAGTTATAATTTGTGTCTCAAGAAAGAGAAATGGCAGAAAAATTAAGGACACCAACAAAAGGAAATATACTTCTGTGGTTATTCTTTGTAATGAATGGACGATCTTTGCCATATATAATTTGAGTCTATAATCAAAATGTAGATGACAGCTTAAGACTTCAATTTTGGTTCGGCTAATGCAATACAAGATATAAAGCATCAAACGAAGACAGTTGGCTCCACATCTGCTGACATTTACATACTAAGTATTAAAATCATTCGCGCTATGCCTAGGGACATGAAGCATACGATATGGGTAAAGCGATTCGGTTTGGCTGTGTTGCCCCGAATCGCCTGGTCAGTCGCGGATAGAAAGTAGATAGATTAAAACCATGTGTATGATGTAAGAAGGAATGAAATTACAAGCGTCTGGTCCGTCATTCATAATTCAGCCGTCGTGCATTAAAGAATATCCGCGTCCATAATCCAAAGACCTATTCCATATTCCATATAACAGTATTAGCACCCAATTCAAAAAGACAATCATAATATACATAAACATAGGCTTGTTTCCTGCAAGAGAGAAGCGGTCAACAGTTTTCAATGATGTCGGCAAGACATCATGATGTTCTAAAAATATCAAATCCGTATCGCTGATCAGTATTCTTAATCCATAATATTCGTTGTAAAGTCATCTAAAGAATGATGTATCTCAGTCACGCTTTGATTGTGCCTGTTCATATGAGTACCATGAGAATCTTGAAGTACATGGGTTCATACGGCCCCTAGCCCCGGGTTAAGCGGAATTAGACACAAGTTACGAAACTTAACGCCATAGATCTTGCACGCTACGCTCGTATTTTGCTATCAGCATGCGATATGTATAGCCAAATTTGAGAAACTTTGAGTGGAGGCGCTTGGTGGTGTAGCCCTGTTTTATAAGTTTCTGCAACAATGGTATTGCCTAAAACGAGTGGTCTGGTATTACCGTCGATGACAGTATGGAAGAGAGTATGTTCTTACCAATTTGTTAAATATAGAACTTAGTGGATCGTGGTGCCATTTGTTTGACATTTTACATTTTCCAGCTGGTATATCAAGTAAATACTCTGCTGTCCGCTAGGTTGCCATGTGATGTTTACCCAGTCAGTGGTATCAAAATGTTTACTAGGTGCTAACTGCCAGCTATACACATACAATGACAGGAAGCAAAATGGCACCTACTCCACATCACTGACCTCTAGATACACTGCTTCTATCTTCCAAGAAAGTAGCTTATTTTTATGGGGCCAAATTTGGGTCTCCCCACTTTCAAAACATATAAATGGACTATATTTATACTACATATTTTCTTATACTATATAAGCTCTGATGACTTTTTTCTTATTAATAAAGAATTGAATTTGACAGAAATCATTGTTTGTCATTCCACTGTTAGTTCTTGCACATTCGAGCTGAGAAAATGCAACACATTGGATGAAAAGCACCGCGAATTACCGAGATAAAATAAGTTCACATTGACAGAATTGCCACAATGTAAACTATGCTGGATTCAGATCCACTGAATCACCAACAGTCGCGCCTTTAACCCAAATATGCAAGCGTTCCTTTCCAGCACTCCTGTTTTATGCAAACATGATGTTTCTCTGATTTTGTCGATGAATTGTGATTCATATCGGTGTCCTCTTATCAACAAAAAAAAAAAATTCTCCTGCAAAATCCAGAAAAATATTGTGAAATAATCGGTTGATGTATATATTTCGCGAATTATTATAGCTTCTAAGACCGGAGCGAGGCAGCACTTCTGACCTCATCCTATGTCCTGCCTGAATCGTTTTGTGTCGTTTATTTTCTACTTCATTGAAACATCATTGATACGTGAGGATCAGTTCGAAAAACGATTGTAAACAGGTGAACAAGCAATAGCTCCGAGCTCTAGCGATTAAATTGTTTTGAGAAGATTTGAAGACGCTCCCTAAGACTAAACACACTGTCTGTGGCTGTAAGTATATGTTTTCTCTTTAGAAACTTCCCGCATTTTTAAGGAGGATCTTAATCTTAGAGACGAAAAAGACTAGGCGATGTCATTCCTCCCTTTAGCTGTATGTTAATACATCGGATCTGAAACGATATACGCCGGACTGAAGGAAAAACGAGCCGGATACTACTTATACAAGGTGAAATCGCGATTTGTGAGCAAAACTGATAGAACAATCGTTAAGTTTAGGACTCGAATGCATTTTAAAGCATTGTTTGCATCCTAGCTAGCTAATGGATGTCCATAGTGATCATTGTCAGAGAAAATGTACCACAAAAACGCTTTGAATTGTTTTGTGACGTTGCCTCCCGTGGTTTGGATTTTGGATTCATGTCTGCTTGACTCAGCATATGACGGTTCACTAGGTTTATCGTATTGGTCATTAGTATCAGAAATTTAAGTTCATGTAAATCTATCCAGGTCTGAACCCACAGCAGACCATGCACTAGTTAGAAAAATCAGTTGCATACGGATATTCATCTAGTCGACTGGTTCAAAGGTGGCTTGTGACGTCAATGTTCATCCAAGAAACAAACATTCTTAGGGTTTCACAATCGTCTGTTTTAATTAGTCGTATCGAATATATATATAAATATAGCAGCGAGCTGCAATCCTCGGGTTGCAAGCACACATCGCAGCCAATGAACCAACAGCATTAGTTTTAGACCTGGAAGTCACCCTATTTGGCAAAACGTCATTTGTTTCCTTTCAAATCTAACTTACACAGTTACCACTGAAAAACAATCCGTCAATTCGCAAATTTGGGTCATCTTCCTCTGAGAATAGCGGGAAAACTATAGAAGCTAGGTGGAAAAGGTTCACATTCTTCCGAAAGAGCAGCTCCTGGACAATATAATGCAACAAATTGCAAGCCTGTGCCGCCTATAGTTCTTGAGTTGTAGCCCCTGCAAGATGTGTTCAGTTTCTGACAAAATTCAAGATGGTGGCCAAACCGGGTGACCTAGGAGCAACATTTCTGCATATTCGTGATTGCCATATCGCATTGCATATAAGTAGCCACTTTCCCCGTTCAAATCCGTTAGTTGAAAATCCGAAAATTTTGATTTGTCAATGGCGGCCATTTTAACTTACGGAACAACTTTTCAAATATAACATTGGAAGCCCTCGATCCATCGATCATGTGTACCAAGTTTCGAGTCAATCGGTTCAGTGGTTCCGGAGAAGATCTTGAAAGGTTTTAGGGTAAATCCAAGATGGCCGTTAAACCATCTGACCAGTTGGCTTCTTCTTTTGGTATACCTTGGAAATCACAGTCCTCAATACATATTTGAAGTTTCAGCGCCAACGGTGAGACGATGTTTACTGCAAGAATCGCACAATATCTGGCGGAAGAACCACACTTTTTCTGTCCATTCCCAAATTTGGGTGATTTACATTTGAAAATAGCGGGAAAACTACTGAAGCTACGTAGAAATAGTTCACATATTTCCGAAAGAGCTGCTTCTGTACAATATAATGCAACAAACTGCAAGGCTGTACCACCTACAGCTTCGGAGTTATAGCCCCTACAACATGTAACCATTTTCTGACAAAATTCAAGATGGTGGCCAAACCACGTGACCTAGGATCAAAAAATGTGCATATTCGTGATCACCATATCGCAATGCATAGATGTAGTCACTTTCCCATCCAAGTCCGTTATTTGAAAATCCGACAATTTTGATTGGTCAATGGCGGCCATTTTAATTTACGGAGCCACTTTTCGATTATACATTGGAAGCCCTCGATCCATCGATCATGTGTACCAAGTTTCGAGTCAATCGGTTCAGTGCTTCTTCTTTTGATATGCATTAGATCTCATATTCCCCAATACCTATGTGAAGTTTCGACTTCATCGGTTGAATGGCGGTCGAGGAAATTTTGCGACAAAATTCGGCGGAATAATAATAATAATACCAATAATAAGAGGTTTGCACGCCTCTGGCTTGCAACCCTAATAATGAGCTAGTGGTATCTTCGACCACAAATATATAATAATCAGATTAGCAAGAAAAAAGGTCAACATTTAAAAAGCAGAATGAGCTCGCAGTCACGACGACAATACTGGACTATTGTTTCCAATACCGTAGAGCATATATGATCGGGGAAAACGAACAGATCTGGAAGCGTGCCTAAACGCGTGTTGGTGCGATTCGCGATCAAGTCTTATCTCATTACAATGTCAGCTATTTGAAAGATAATCCATGAGGAATAGGATGAATGTTTAACTTTGAAGTGCCAGCGGTTAGTTCGTCATTCAATATTTAGCCATCGTCCATTAAAAAGGAGAGAGAGAATTAAGTTCAACGTCGCGTTCAGCAATATTTCAGCTATATAGCGACGATCAAACAAAATTCTAAGTATGCAAGTTATCAATTCAGTAAAGTAATGCATTAAAAACATGTAAATACATAAAAATTTATACAACAAACCGATCTCTCAAATAATCTAAAATACAATCTTCTTTTACTCGACTAAAAAGATCTCCCAGAGAAGCTGCTCGATAAAAGTTATCTCTTACAATCTTAAAATCTATACAGTCGATATGAATGTTTCACCGTGAGATTTCCGCGTACATAATCCAAAGACCTATTCCATATAACAGCATAGGCATTTGCACCAAATTAAAAAAAAATCAAAAGAGTCATAGTATACATAAACATAGGCTCGCTTCCTGGGAGACAATAGTGGCCAAAAGCTTTCAATGATGGTGGCAATACATGATGATGTCCCAAAACATCAAATCCGTATCGATGATCAGTATTCTCAATCCATATGTAAAGTCGTTATCTAGAGAAAGAAGTATCTTAGTAGTAAAAAGTAGTACATAGATCCATACGGCCCCTAGCCCCGGGTTAAGCGGAATTAGACACAATGTTACGAAACGTACCACCATAGATCTTGCACGTATTTTGCTATCAGCATGCGATATGAATCGCCAAATTTGAGTGGAGTCGCTTTGTGCTATAGTCCTGTTTTATAAGTTTCTGCAATAACATTTTGTGACTGACTAAAATCGTCCCATTTCACACAGGATCTAACAAATGCTACTAAGTGTGATATGTATACGCCACTTGCACGTCTCCCTGGAATATTACTGTTCAGAAAGGGATAGTAAAGACGAGAGAGAATTACAACACATATAAGGGAAGTGGGAAGAGGTGCCGACATACTGACTGCGTCACATGACTTCACAGAATAGTTTTCTGGTAAACCCATTCTAAAGCACATACCAAGAATCTAACGATTCGTGATATGTGTTGTATCTCAGGTACGCTTTTATTGTACCTGTTCATGTGGCAACTTGGATGATATGACCACACGGCCCCCAGCACCGGCATAAGCGGTATTAGATACAAATCTAGAGAGCTATGATGGAAATGCTCTGACAACTCGTATACTGGTAATTGGTGAGCTGTTTCGCTGTGACAACTCGTACATTGGAGATTGGTGAGCTGTATCGTCGTCAGATGTAAATGACGGCAATTAACAATTCATTTATATAGAGATAGAGGTCTAAATATGACGAGGGTTTACTGTAGTTTCCCTCAAACCCAGTGTACGTGGATATATATCTTTATCGGATTTTGAAAGCGTCTGCATATAGTGGTATTCATAAGAGAACAGATAAATGTCAGTCAAAAGGGGTCCAACCAATCAGAATAGTGCTATTTGTAGCACGGGCTACACTCGTAAGTACACGTATAGGTGTGTGGGGGATGTTGAGAGGTATGCTTTCGGTAATAATGATAAAAGAGCTGTTTTGAGCTAATAATGTATAGTGGCGTAGGTACATGTAGGTACTTCTGGTCATTTTATGGGTGTAATATATAAAGGACCATATTGGCTTGACGTTTTTATTCCAAAAAATATATTGCAGTACATTTTAATCGTCATCAAGTTACTGACATATCGTCAACCATCGACGCAGTTTCTGTCCGGCATATGAGAGGACACAGCAAAGAGTTTCCGTGCGATGCCTCTCAAATGGTAGTGATACACTATCAGAAACCCCTCTGGTCATGATTGATGTGACTGATGTGACTATCGATAACGTTATACAAATAAAATAAGAATTTCAGCTACAAAATGGTGTATGGAAACGGCCCGACTTATCAACGTTTTGTAGGAAATTGGACCTAAAATTAATTGACAAACCACCCCTACCCCACACATGAAATAGAGTTGCATGGACTCACATTCAGTCTCGAGAATAAGGTGGATTCTCGGACGTAACCTTAGTATCTCAGCCGCGTTTTTATTGCAGATGTTCATATGGACACTATGAAGTATCCACACGGCCCTAGCACCGGCTTAAGCGGAATTACATACGCTAGCCCGGGAGCTGTGATGACAGATTAGCTCAAATAAATAACTGATCTGATGTTAATGGGTGAGCATCGGGGACGTCTGACGGAGTAAACGCCTCAACATGGGTAAACCTGGTAAATGCAAAAATACACTAACATTTTGTCTCTTTATAATAAAATCTCTCTTTCTAATACTCCAAACCATCTCTTGAACCTGGGGCTCACAGAGCTAATTAACTCTCGGCGCAAATGGTTATATTATCGAATCACTTTAATCAGTGTATGCAATTCTTCGTCAACGTGGTGCTCGGTAATTGACCGTGTCTACACGACGGACTACTGATTCTCTCATAATATCAGGTTGTGGATAATATGATTTTTTCTGGAGGAATGTACGCTGTTCTTTGTGCCCACCACCATTCTATGGTATTGTCGGAGGTTTATCTATTGCGGAATTCGCACTTTTGCTATTTCTCCTTTGTAAGTATCCCGCATCAGGGGATACTCTAAGCAAGTGAGTGCGGGTGTTTTATCACCATGCCGTAAACATCACTGTGTCTGGTCCACAATTACGACACTGGTCGAGCGCAGACTTAGGGGTCATTAAGCCCCGTAGAGTCCACAGTGTCTGGCTTGTTCCATCTAAACCATCAAGTTTAATAAAAGGTTATACGAGAGCAGCTGTATCTCGTGCCATTCAGTTTACTGGCGATCGATCTTTTCTCCTTCTGGCAGATACTCCAAACATGTTCATGACAAATGCTATGTTATTAAAAAGTTCTACTTGATGAGCATGTATTAAATGACTGAATAGTAGATTTTTTTGCATAACCGTTGAATATACTAGTTCAAAATTAACAGGATATGGAGTTGCAACTGAGCTGCAACTTAATAACGTGAATATATTGTGGTAAGTTAATTGGGCTGGCATTCTTATCTTTGAATGCCATATGCTTCAATTTTGAACCTTTGCGATCGAATATTCACCATGGAAATCATCGATTACGAAACTGGAGACAAATAGTGATCAGACTATGTTTATTTATGGATATTCACAGATGTTATATAACGGGTCTTCAGTCAAGCGACATGAATACGTCCACACAGTTTGATAGTTATAGCCGGCAGTAGGCTACCTTTACAACACCAGTGTGAATAAGCAAATAGTTTATTCTCAACGGCTTAATGCACAAAGCAGCATCCATATGCTCTCAATTTATCTGATATTTACCATCTCTCTAACGTCAGAAAGTAGTCTCAGATATGAAGCAAAGCGCGGCTGTGATACTAGGATACTAAGATTACGTCCGTGAATCCACTGTATTCTCGGGTCTGAATGTGAGGTACCGAGGGAAGCGTTCCTCTGGAGTAATATGGTTGATTTTTAGTCTCCAGACGTCGTCATTTTTCCCACCTTTTGCATATCGCTCCAATTGCAAATTTTGAAGTTTGAGACAATGATGAGTCAAGTAGGCTTCAGGACCTGTTTTAATGGTTCAGGCGTTGATACTTGATGTTCACAACGAAATGCTGAATACAGCGATGATGTTGGATTAATAATGCTACAAAGGTTAAGGCAAGGCCTGCTAGCCTGGATCTCAGAAAAAGTCGAGTATATTTATTTGTAGAGTCATACATGTACGACTTCTTGTCAGTACGCCGGCTTCGTTTTCCACCGCCCTTTTATTGTTGTATTTAATGTGAACTTTCGTGTCGCACTACATCGTTATTCGATCCCACCACCATCGCATCGTTCGAGGTATATACATGTATTTGCTGTGAATTCGTTCCACTTGCCAGTATCACTCCACAGAGAATATTGATACTGTAGTCAAATGAGTGTGGATGTGTATCGCCATCCTGTCACATAAACCGTGACTAGGCCACAATCACGACATGGTCTTCCAGACGTGGGTGTTATAATTAGTTCCTTGGAGTCAGACTTTGTAAATCCAAATCCTGAAGTTAGAACGGTACGCTGGCGCAGCTGTACCTCCTTCCATTCAGTTTATTGTAGATCGATGTTTTTCCCTTTAGACAAACGACACTGAAAGTATCCTCATGACGAATGATTTATTATTGGCTAAAGCGTCGTTAGAAGGTATAAAATCACAACAAAAGTCCAGTTGGTGTATTAAATCACGAATATCGCGTGAAGTTCCAGTAAACAGCAAATGGGAGAAAAAACGAAATTGAGCATAAAACACGTTACGGCTTCGTTACACTTCCCTTTATATGATTTTTTGTTGTGAAAACATGAAAACAGGTTCAGGAAATTCATTGCAAGTAAGGAGAAAAAATGATACTGACAGACGATCAAATCTCCGCGATAAAGTTTATGGAGCTTGAACTTGGTAAGCAAGTACTCTACTACATTACAGTGGATTTATGTAGGAGCAAATGATAAATGTTACTCTTACGCATTGGAGTTGTATTTTGTATCCTCTCGTTAACTTGTTCCTCCCGTTAACGTGTTCATTTTAACACTGATTTGAGTGATCTCGATATCGCGTTCAACGACATCATTTAGT